>PVKV010018387.1:0-44971 GCA_004027835.1 Alouatta palliata
TCACTGCAACCTCCACCTCCCGGGTTCAAGCAATTCTCCTGCCTCAGCCTCCCGAGTAGCTGGGACTACAGGCGCACACCACCATAGCCAGCTAATTTTTTTGTATTTTTAGTAGAGACAGGGTTTCACCATGTTGGCCAGGATGGTCTCGATCTCTTGATCTCGTGATCCCCCCGCCTCAGCCTCCCAAAGTGCTGGGATTCCAGGCATGAGCCACTGCACCCCGCCACCTTTTCATATTTTTAAAAGGACATTTTTGTTTCTGTTAAGTGTTTTTCAAACAACCATTGAATATTTGTTCTAGAAGACATCTAACATGCATTACAACTCAAGCCCAGCAATGATGTGATCAGCATTACACTGGGCAGTTGAGGTAAAAGGAAAGTAAAGTATTGAGGTCAGGGTCATTCCATTTGCTCTGACTAAAGTTAAATGCCCAAATGTGCCCCTCAAATGTGAGCGCAGAAAAGTGGAGATGTTTTATCCATTTTAATATTTCCAGCACAGGGCCCAGAATCTTGCAGGCACTTAGTCATTAATGAATGAATACTAGGGATGAGATTAGCAATTCTTGGGAATGCCTCTGGCAGAGGACCCAGCCAACATTAAGATCTTGATAATCTGGATAGCTTGCTAATGAGATAGGGTCATTTCTTATATTTCACCGGAGTATAGACACCCTAAAGCTTATCAGTGAAAAATAATCTGAAATGACCATTGTTAGCTATATAAAGTTAAGGGTCTGGGTCTCTCGTGTCTACTACTGTTCCTGCATTTGGTAGGCAGGCACTTAATAAATTGGATACATTTTGCCAAATGAACGAAAGTTTGAAATGAAGAAACTATCATAAAACAAATACTTGTGATTTTTTTTTAGGAAATCTAGAAAACAAATTGCCAGTATCATTCCCATCCTATCTTGGAGGAAAAAGTCTAATTCTAGACCACCTAGTATTGCAGTCTTCTTACTCCTTAGTTTACCAAGGTCTGAGTTCTTGTCACATGACCAAGAAGGAGGAGGCACACAGACACCAGAGAGTGAGTAAGGCAGAGTACATGTACTATGTGACAGAAAAGCTCTTAGCAGCAACAGGCTGAATTCTGGGATTTTTATGTGCCAAAAAGTCTTCTGTGGGTTCTGTCATAATGGGAGGGGTAAAGCTCCCCCTAGGGGTGTTGCATCTGTGCATGTCTGAGGTTGGCCATAGTGACTCCATCTTGGTTATTACCCAAGTGCCTTAGCGAAACCCATGGTGGGGGTGGGGGGCAAACCGCAGTGCTAATGATATTACAATTAGCTCTGGGTCATGTTCAGGACATTTAGTTGATTTATTGTGCCTGTGCCTAAGTTGGGACAGTCCCTTCTGAGCAAACATCCTGGTATAAGAGGAAATTCTTAGCCACATTTCCACCTGCTAGCTGCACCACAGGGGCAGTACAGGTGTGGTCCCATGGGTGCTCTCTCTTGAGACCTTCCCTATCTACCTAGTCAGCCTCTAATTGTCTCCTCTCTCACTGGTTCTTTAGTGAAAACATCCTAAGACTATAAAGGGGGTAACACATCTGGCTATCATCAGGGCACCTGATTAACTTTATTCTAATTGTGTTCAATAGGCAATGTTTGATTTTCTCATTGCCTCTTTGCAGAGGCATTTTTCCACTCACATTCACGTGCATAATAAACTTAATTAAAACATGGTGAAATAATCAAGTTCTGATCATCTATAGATGAGATAAACCGGCAAGAATTCTACAGTTACTAGGCTCTGCATAGGCTTAAAGCAGTGATTCTCAAGGGTGTAAAAGGGTAAATATTAGCATCACTTAACGGTGTTTTTGTTTGTTTGTTTGTCTGTTTTAAATACACATACCCTGTTGCCCCTTGTAGGAGATATCAGACTCTCCTGAGGAAAAGACTGGTCAGGTATACCTGGAGAAAGCTCCCAAGAGGTTCTACTACCTTCCCACTGCCACTCTTACCTCTTAAAGAATAAAAAGCACTTGCCAGCTGCTTCCGTGTCCCCATTCCTTTGACTTCAGCTGAAAACAGCTAGTCCTTTCCTTGAATCAGCAACTTTGATGTTTTACTTCCCTAGGAACCATTTCTGTATCCTGTCAGCTATGGCAGGAGAACCACTCCCGCACTGTTCTGAACCCCTGCATTCAGAACTAAAATCATACATTTGTTCTATACTTGGTACAGTGCTCAATACATGTTATTGCTAAGAAAAGCAAAACACTATTATCTGGCCTTCTCCATCTCCTTGTATTTCTGCTATGCATTCTGTAACCTTCATAATTTCCTCTCTAGGAGTTGGCACTTTCTCAGAAGATAATTTCCTTATTGCTGAATTTTGTCAAGCAAACCATATGCCATGACGTTTAAGTCCCCTTTTCATTTTACTGACATTTAAATCACCTAAAAATCATCTTAGCCCAATCCCAACATTTTACTGAGAGGGAAACCAAGACCATGAATGGTTGAGAAATAACTCCGCCAAGGTCAGACTAGCAGAACTTTGACTAGAAACCTGGTCTTACTACATACTGGTCCAGTAGTTTTCTGCTATAGCACATTACACTCCACTGGGAAATAATTAAACACATATTTAACTCTCAGTGATGAGCACCCACCCTGTGCCAGGCCCTGTGCTGGATGCTTTCACACACTTAACTGAGGATTAACATAAGAATATTTTCTTTTAATTAAAATAGGCTATCAATTCAAGATAAAAGCTACAAACTCATTATAATCAATTTTGGGAGGACTTTGTGCTAAAAAGAATTTCAGTTAAGAACACTTTGAATCAGTGGGACCGCTCAACTTGAAGACTGTCTACTCTTTTCCCAACATGCCCTCCTCCCCAGAACTCAATTTGGATTTGCTAGAGTATCTAACACTTGTTAAGCCGCGGGTTTTCCTCTACTTCTAAAAGACATTTCTCTGAGTCCTGCGGCAGGAACAGAATCTCAATTCCTTTACTCTCTTCACTGCACATTACCATTACGCGCCCCTTCCCTTCCAGGTGGGGCAAAGAGGAAATAGACACAGGGTGGTCAAGAGGTCCATTTCATTTCAATTAGTGTGAGAGCCGCTCTTCTTGGGGTCTATGGGGGAAAAGCATGTGTCCTGGGTAGGAGGGAAGCTGCTCCCACTAGAGGCATTCTCGACTGCATTCCGAAGACCTTCAGATTTAGGGGTGGTCTTTCAGGAAGTCTTTAGTGGAGTCTTCCCCTGCCCGCTAGATGTCCGGTCGGTTTTAGCCGGCGCTGGCTTCTGGATGGTCCGCTGTGCGGGCTTCTTGGGCTCCTGCTTCTCTTCCCTGGGCTTGGAGCTTCGCCTCTTGTCCTGCCCTGACCTCAGCCTGGTGTGTTCCTTCGCGGCCCGTCCTCGGCCGTCTGCCGCTGTGGTACCCACCTCCTGCTTGGCTCCGGCACACGGCGGCTCCTTGGCTCTCAGCCTCGCGCTCCTGGCTCTCCTCGCCCTGGCCCTGGCCCTGGCTTTCGCCCTCGCGCTCCGTCTCCACACTTCTCTGGCCTTCCTGGCCGCCTTGCGAAGGCGCGTGCGGCGCCTCCGTGGTCTCCGGGGCGCGACTGGGGTCCTCCGGGGACCTCGCGCGCCCTCCTCCGGCCTCGCGCGCCCCGGCTTTCTTTTGGGCTTCGCAACCTTCCAGACCCTGAAGTAACCCGCGGCGTCGCTGCCGCTGACCCGGAGGAGCGTGCCCGTGGCCTCCCGCCTGGGCGCTCTGTGGCGGCCACTCTTCCTGCGCACTTCGTAGCCGGCGTTTCCGAACTCCTTCCTGAGGGTGGCCAGAGTCAGCCCTTTGTGAGCGGTGATGGCCCGGAGCACCAGCTGGGACACTCTGAGCACGGAGCGCCGGCCGCAGCTCGGTGGTCGCCCGACAGTTTTTCCCGCTGGCGGCTGAGTGGCTGAGTGGCCCTGAGACTCGCCACTGGGCCCAGGTGCCTCAGCCATGGCCCCTCTCCCGCCTCCGCGGGGCCACCGTCTTTTGGCCTCACGCGCTCAGGCCTATTCTATAGCTGAGGTGGACTGGGCCACGTCACAAAGGCGGGCTGGGCAGAGATTCTCAGGTCCTCATTATGGGCTGGCAGGGGACCTTTTTACTTCTAATAACCAATCAAATGCCACTTCCTTCTGGGACCCATCCAAGTCTTCTGCGCCTGTCCACCTGCAGCAGTCACGTACACAGTCTCCGGGGTTTTGTTGCCGAATCAAACTTAACTGATCTCGATCTCCACCACTTTCTTTAGTCGGCTGGTTGTGTGTGTGTGTGTGTGTGTGTGTGTGTGTGTGTGGCTGGTGTGTTTTGTGTGTGGTCCAGCACACCATCTACCTTCACAGTTCCTTAAGAAACAAGCAATATAGTGCTTGTAGAAGTACACCGGGCAGTCCATGCAACACAACCCAGCCTAGAAACTCCCACCTTTAATTCCCAGGTAACTGAAGTCATGTCTCCCTAATTCTACACAGTAGATTCTGTGCAAGAGCATGAAGCAAAAGAAGGAACCAACTGTGGTCCCTCTACCCTAAACACTGATCCCCACACCTGGGAACTTTAGATGCCACATTCAATTGCAGATTTCACATCGCCTGAGGACACTGGTTTAATCATTATTCTTCGAACATACTGTGTTTTTCTCCCTCTCATCCCCTCTCTTGGATTGTTCATCCTTTTTCTCTGCCCAGATAAGTCCTACTCATCTTTCAAGATACTGCTAAATTATCTTTTTTCACTGAAGACTTCCCAAGCTCTTTCAAATGATTTCTTGCCTCTTAACTACCACAACCACCAAAATTACTTCTGCAATCTTATATGGCTTTTTCTTTATTTTAAATTTATTTGGCATTACAGAGTATAATGTGGCGCAACATTTTTTAAAAAGAAAAAAAAGTGGCCGGGCACTGTGGCTCATGCCTGTAAATCCCAGCACTTTGCAGGCCGAGGCGGGTGGATCACGAGGTCAAGAGATCGAGACCATCTTGGCCAACATGGTGAAACCCAGTCTCTACTAAGTAAACTACAAAAATTAGCAGGGTGTGGTCGCACACACCTGTAGTCCCAGCTACTCGGGAGGCTGAGGCAGAAGAATCCCTTGAACCCGGGAGGCAGAGGTTGCACTGAGCCAAGATCACACCACTGCACTCCAGCCTGGCAACAAAGAGAGACTCTGTCTCAAAAAACAAACAAGCAAGAAACTTGTACTTGGAGTTGGAAGATATAGATACATATCTTAGCTCTTTAGGAGCCATATGACATTAACAAATCCCTTTATATCAGCGGTGTGGCAGTGGGATGGATGTGCCATCTGACTTCTTATCTAACATCACGTTCCCTTCCTACCAACATCACAGAATTATTGCAAAGTTTCAGAGGAGGTAGATGACCAAGGGCTACCTAAATCTAAGAAATAGTTACTTTACTTTGAATGTTTCTGTCTTGTCTTTCCAACTAAATAAAAATACCCCTAAGAGCTACAGTCTTTGAACTTCTGTGTCCCATGCTGCACCTAACAATATCCTTCACTATACATAGCAAGCATTTAATTGAGCCTGCTTACATCATTCCTCTCTGGTGAGGAGAGTTTCTGTGGATTCAGAAAGAAACTTCCAGAAGATAAGGAGAAAGGAGCAGAGTGAATTTCAAAGGGTTAGAAATGAAGGGGACCACGTAAAGACTAGCTTCTTAAGGACCTATTTTGGAAACAGTTTAGTTGGGAATAATTCAAAGAATTATTCTACAAATACACCAAATTACCAAGCATATCATACTTTTCCAGAGGGCCATCACATACATTCAGCAGTCAGGCTAGACAGGCTAGACTGTGCCAGTTTCTTTTAAAAATCAAAGCTTCAGGAAGTAACTTAGATCTCTCTCGGCCCAGGCTGGAGTTCAATAACACAATCTTGGCTCACACGCAACCTCCACCTCCTGTGTTCAAGCAATTCTCGTGTCTCAGCTTCCCAAGAAACTAGGATTACATGTATGTGCCACCACATCCAGCTAATTTTTGTATTTTTTTTTTTTTTTTAATAGAGACAAGGTTTTGCCATGTTGGCCAGGCTGGTCTTGAACTCCTGGCCTCAAGCAATCCACCCAGCTTGGCTTCACAAAGTGCTAGGATTATAGGTATGAGCCATTGCGCCCAGCTAGACCAGTACTTCTTAAACTTCAATGTGCATATTTAGTACCCTGGGATACTCATAAAGTACAGATTCCAATTCATTAGGTCTGAAGACAAGGCTAGAGGTTTTACCTTGTAAGAAGCTTCCAGGTAGTTCTATCTGGTTAAAACACAGGTGTGTGTTGAGGGGTGAGGAGAGGGTAGACAATGAGAAGGGAAGTAGCTGGAGATGGGACTAAAAGGTAGGTAAAGGACGTTGTGAAGGACAGCTAGTGATAATAACAGCTGTAAGTGGTGACACGGTAGCAAATGGTAGAGTTTGGAACCAAACCTAAGTCAACTTAATCCTAAGGCCTAAGTTCTTAAGTACTGTGCCAGGTTTCCTTTTCTCTAAGGTTGACCCTCCCCCTGTTATGTATCTCCACTATAGAGCAGGAAATAGTTTATCTCCATAATCACAGTTTACAGCTGCTCAGATTCAAGAGTATTTAAAAGCATTCACTGTACCTTTTCCCATCTTTAAAATCAGGGTACCGTAATGTGACCCTGAGGATTTCCACGGGCAGGGGACTACTGTATCAGCACAGGGACAGTGCACCCAGGAAGGATTGCCAGATGGAGAGGCAGAACCACATGACACAGGATCTTTCCCATTTGTATAGTTTCTTGGTTTAGCTACCCTTCCCGGTTGCAGAGGCCAGTGGCCACAGGATGGGGCAAACACCAGATAAAAAAGAGGCGTAACTGTTTGCTTAGAGAATAAAGAAGAAAATGAGTGAAATGGGACACTTGAAGTCAGCTGATCCAGAGAAAAATAGACTGACTGGACATTATGGTATAATCATGAAAGACAAGAACAAAACCAGCCAACCATGTTTATTGATGCCCCTGTGATTAGAAGGGAGACCTAGCAGAAACCTTTGGGAGAGGCCAAAATCAAAGGAAAACAAATATATGAAAAAAAAATCAAAACCATCGACAGCACACATTTTCATCTGTATATATAACCATTCATTTCTGGATAGATCTCTGTACAAATATGCTGTAAGTAGTAGAGGAATAATTTTTTTAAGTGAGAGCAGGAAACAAATGCCCCACTTGCCATTCAGCTGGCTCAGAGGGCAGGAAAGCTAGCTGACAGATATTTTCCATATCACCAATCCCTTAAGAGTTCTTTTCTTCCCCTTTGGAAGAAATCTACTTGCCAGCTCTCTTCTTCTGACATCCCAAAAGGAAAAGATACTTCATAAAAGTGATTTCTTTAGGAAAAAAAAGTCAGTAAAAACCACCACCACACCACTAATCCAGAGATACCAACTCCAGCTCCACAAAGACAAGCCTGAAGTATCCCTTTGAATTTTAATGGTCTATGATTATAAGTCAGAAATTATCACTTAAAGAGGACAGCACCACTCTTTTGTGAGAACAATAGCTCTTAATTTCATGAAACTTTGTAGGTCAGGGGTAAGAGGGTTGTGGGGAGAAAGAAGAATACTTGGGAATGATGTCTAACCTATATCCTTCTGCTTTGAGTTCCAGAGCAAGACAGTTTTTGTTCTTGGAGGTCTCTAGAGGAACTTGGTCGATTTAAAGAGTAAGCAATCTTTACATACTAAATTCCAAGAACATCAGAGGTTTCATTCATCTCACTCCCTCATACAGGGTTATACTGATTGAACTTCACCAAGGATAACTCCATGCTAGAGCATAGCAAAATTCAGTAGCATATTGATCTAACCTCAGTCTATCTCACTGCCCCTCCCTGGATCCAGAGGCCCAGGATTCCAAGGTCCTATGCCTTTCTGACTCAATTATCTTGCATTTATTTATTTTTTCTCATCCCAAGCTGAATGACAGAAACCTGGTCAGCAGTGTACTAAGACTCCCCCATTGACCTGAATCCACTATTAAATTTTTTTTCCCCAAAAGTCACTTTCTTGCTCATTTTGTTTTATATTCTAAGACCCTATCTTCCCCTAAACTACTATGTGCCTTCTACTTTAATACAAATGACCCCACAACAGTCATTTGAACAAACAATCCCATCAGTCCCAGTCATGGCTTTGGAGAGGACGAAGGTGGCTTACAAAAAGGAATGCAAAAATAAAATAACTATTTTCCTTAAAAGCATGGAGACAGCCTGGCAACTGTGCATTCATCCTTTTAATCCTCAGAACAATTGTTTGGAAGTGAGTCCAGGGAGCCTGGACCCAAGTGATCTCACTAGAGGACCAGGAAAATCTCTCAGCAATTAGACAGAAAATATGAAGATCTGGTCTTCCTGGCCCTTTCCATTGAAGAATACTAAGGATCTCTAAATACCCCACATAACATATAAAAATCTATACCTGCACCTCTACCCCCAAATGACAGCAAGGGATAAATGTTTGCTTTTAGTGTTATTAAATTACTACCCAAGTTCTTTTTCTTACCCAAACACAGGTGTGCTATGTAAATTAAGCCCCTCATCCAAGCATTACTAATAGTTAAGTTTTTGCACCCGCCCACAGCATGATATCTCTAAGAACCATTTTACTGTGGTCAGTTAAATCTCAAACTGAAAACCCATTTCTCTGAGGATTTGTACTTTCAGTAGAGGTTTGACGCATCTCAAGCAAGGCACAGTCAAGCTGCAACCCCACAATAATACTACATTCTGGGCATCATTCAATTCTGTTATAGTAATCCCCAGACATCCACCCTTGTCAAAATCCCAGAATACTGCACAAATGAAGCCAAAGCAGAAACACAGAAAATCATTTACCATATATATGCAACTGCTGTTGTAGTTTGAGAATTAAAATATCTCAAACCTACATGTCTAATTTTATGTTGTATGATAATACATCGCCACCTCAGAGAACCTAATTTCTATCCAATCTCTAAAAACCTAAAATTCCACAAAATCCAAATTCATTAATTAAACTTGTTCTCCAACAAATTAAGTAACCATGAAAATAAATGTCCATGCTAAAGAATATAACCAATAACAAGCCTTATTTTCATTCCTATTTCACAATACTTTCCATAATTATACTGTATCATAGCACAATTTCCTCCATTTTTCCTTAAAAATTCCAATTCTAATATTTCAATTCAAAAAACACTAAATTCTCATTTTTCTGTGGAAATCATACCTGATTTTCTATTTTAACCCAACTGCTGCTTGTATGGCTTTTTCTCAGTTTTTGATCCATATAGGGAAGAATAGCTACCATTTACTGAAGGTCTATTCATCAGGCATTGTGTTTAAATTATCACTGCTTCTTTCAACACCACTGACAGATGAATAGTGTTATTCACATTTTACAGAAGAGAACGTAAACACCTCACCTAAGGAAAAGCTCAGAATAAGAATTATCACACCTCATAGGTAAACTCAACAAGGATACTCCTTCTCTATCTTCCACTCAGAAAAGAAAATTTGCCATATTAGCTCTTTTCTCACATCTTCTCATTAATCAAAGCTTTGCTTAAGCAACAGTCCTTCCCCTACCGTATTTTCTACCATACCAGCTATGCCAGTTTTCAGTGTATTGCCTCTCAGCATCAAATTCACCCTTTGTTGCCTGATATGTGGAAATAGATCTGGGCCTTTTAAATATTTTACATTTTCTAGCTGGCAAGCTGGCAAGCTTTGTCAGTAGAGCCCATTGAAGAGACCCTGCAGAAAGAAGGGGTTTTCCTCTCCGGTCTCTCCATCACCAGGTTCCTAGAACAAAGAGTGAAAAACTGTGGCCTATAGGCTAAATCCAGCCTGCCAGCTGTTTTTGTATGGCTTGAGGGAACCCCTCAAGTGGTTTAGCACGTTGAGCCACAGAGAACAAGACAGAACATCCTGCCTCTCTTTCCCCCTCCACTCTCAGCAAATGCCTCTCTGGCCCAGGTTGCTGTTTCGCACCTTTTTTCCCAGTTTTGAGTACACATCTACCAGGGTCATTACAGGGCTTGCTGCCCTGCCTTTGTTCCACATAGCTGCTCTTAGAAATCCTGGCCCAAGTTGTACACAAAAGTACACTAGATTCCCGAAGAGTGGTCTCTTGAGCGCCTGGTTCCAGGAATGCCTGCAGTAGCACATCTGATACCCTGTCCATACCCACTTATCAGCCTGTTTTGTCAGTACCCCAGAAGGTTATTCTTGCCTGCTCAGTGAATAGGGATCAGCTCTAGCCTGGGCAAACCAGCAAACCTCTCCTCCATCCAGTGGGCTGCAACTATATATTCTTCAACAAGGTCTGAACTCCCATCCCAACTTTGGACTTGCTTGTTACTCTTCTATAATTGCTTAAAAATTCTTTTTATTAACTTTCCCTATTTAAGTTACTGTGTGGTTTCTGTTTCCTGAGGGCCAGACTGAAAAAGTAGCCCTATTACCCTGATTTGATCATCACACATATACACATATCAAAATATCATATTGTACCTTATAAATACGGTTATTATATGTCCATTAAAAATAAAAGCAAAAAAAGTAGCCCTCTTATAGGAATGTTGCAGAAGTGGGTGTTTACTAAATTCAATCTAAAAAACAAATGTACATCTTTAAATTGAAGCCTAGTCTTTAAAACCATTTTATATATTTTTTAAAAGACCATGAATCTTGTATCAGTTTGTTATTAGAACTTTCAACATGTTAAGAAAAACTTTTAATGAGAAATACATAGCTTACAACTTGAAAAATGGCAGAAGCCAGAGGAACATTTAAAAATAAGGCCAGAAGTCAGAGGAACATTAGAAAATGAATCATAATTGATCTACATGGCTTGTAAAATCTCTTCTATGGGTTGTAATTTGAATATGCTATTTCCATATAACTGGATAAGCCATTGTACACACACAAAAAAAGGAGATACTGAATAATTCACTAAAGCTTAATGCCTTCTCTGCATGAAAAAGATTGGAAAGCAAAAGGAAAGGCCTTGCTATTCTCTAGAGCAGCAATTCTCAAAATACAGTCCTAATACTCCTAAGGAAACCAAACACTTTGGAGGAAATAACACAAAGTCAAAGCTATTTCCATAATAATTCTAAGCCATTCCTCACCTGAAACTGATTGCATAATGGGTCTCTTTCCGCCTCTTCCATTTTTGAAAACATTTGTCTTCAGGAAACCTCCTTTCCTGGTTCTTCTGAAAACAAAAATTAAGATTAATAATTATTTAAAAGATTAAGAGTTTTCAAAAATTCTTCATCTTTCCCACCATAGACATGTAGGCCCACAACAGGAAGACCTCACAATGACATGGGCAGAAGGCTCCAGGGGGCTGGAGGGGCCCTCAGGAGGCCAGAGGAGTCCCAAATTCACATGGTGGCTCACGGGACTGGGGAATCTCCTTTTCAGAGAGTGGAAGGGCTGAGCCGCCCTTCCACTCTCCCAGAGCTGCCAGACAGAGAAAGGTAGGGGATGGGCCTTGAGTTCCAGGAAACCACATGCTCAATGGCAGAGAAGCCAAGGAATCAGGGTGCTGCTTCCATCCAGGAAGGAAAACAAAACAAAACCCAAAGACAAAACCTGAAATTCTCTTCCCAGGAGTCTCCGTGTGATGGGAAGGGCGGCCATTGGCCTTAAGACCTTGAGAGTCGCCGTTCCCTTCGACCCGCCCCACCGTGGTCTGTTCTTATTTCTGGAGGCGGGAGGGAAATGGCTCCTGAGAGCCTTGCTAGGATAGTCACTTGAAAGGAGCACTTTTTTATAGGCCCACAAAGAGCCCTTTCCCGTAAAAAGAAGCAGAATAACAAAAAAGACAAATTGTCAAAGGGCAAAACGTGCACATTTGGATAAGGCCCCAGAGCAAGGGAACACAAAGAGGATGACTTCTGTGAGGTTGGGAATTGAAAGAGATTGGCGAAGAGGATGCCTGACTGAGACTTTTGGAGTTGAGGAGGAGATGCTAACCCAAGGACTAGGCTGGTAGAGAACAGGAAACAAGACGTTTAATTAGAAGGAATGGGCCGGGTGCGGTGGCTCAAGCCTGTAATCCCAGCACTTTGGGAGGCCGAAGCGGGTGGATCACGAGGTCAAGAGATCGAGACCATCCTGGCCAACATGGTGAAACCCTGTCTCTATTAAAAATTCAAAAAAAAATTTGCTAGGCGTGGTAGTGCACACCTGTAGTCCCAACTACCCGGGAGGCTGGGGCAGGAGAATTGCTTGAACCCGGGAGGCGGAGGTTGCAGTGAGCCGAGATCGCGCCACTGCACTCCAGCCTGGCGCCTGGCAACAAAGCGAGACTCTGTCTCAAAAAAATAAAAAGAAGGAATGGCATAGGCAGAGACAGCCTTTCTCTACCATAGAGTGCAGATTTTTTATTTTATTTTGAGACAGGATCTCGCTCTGTTACCAAGGCTAGAGTGCAGTGGTGCCATCACGGCTCACTGCAGCAGCCTTGACCTTCCCGAGCTCAGGCGATTCTTCCACCTCAGCTCCCCGAGTAGCTGGGACTACAGGCATGTACCACTACAGCAGGTTAATTTTTAGTTTGTTTTTTAATATAGAGATGTGCTCTCCCTGTGTTGCCCAAGCTGGTCTGAAACTCCTGGGGTCAAGTGATCCTCCTGCCTAGTCCTTCCAAAGTGTTGGGATTACAGAGGTGAGCTACATGCCTGGCCAAGGATCTAGAGTTTTTGTTGTTGTTAACACTCTAGGTAATCGGATGGATGGATGGATGGATGGATGGATGGATGGATGGATGGATGGATAGATTTTATTTTTTTATGTATTTATTTACTTATATTTAGTTTGCTGCCAAGACCAGGATTTTGCCTGGTTGTCCCAGGGTGATCTCACACCCCTGGCCTCAGCAATCCTCTCGATTGGCCTCCCAAAGTGCTGACATTACAGGCATGAGCCACCAGGCCTGGCCCAGATTTCTGAATAATTAAGGAAGAATTCTTTTTCCCTTCCTGTATCCATATGCAAGCGCTTCCTCCCTCTTCTGACAATCTTCCCTGCTACAGGCTCTCTGTTTAGTATGCTTAGGGAGTGGCACTGAGTGTTCAAGATTCTTCTTTACTTTATTCTCCTGCCCATTATAAAGTTTTTAACCAACCATATCATTAAAATTAATTCCCAATATTACTGCCAGTTTGTGCCTTAAAATGTGCAAATGTAAACATAACAAAATGCTTGTAAGTACAAATATCCTCAGGGGAATTTCAGTTTTGTTTTGTCTTGGTGGGACCTAATTCTCAAACTTTGGCTGTGCGTCAGAAACACCTGAAAGGTTTTAAAAACACATTGGGCCAGGCAAGTGGTTCATGCCTGTAATCCCAACATTTTGGGAGGCCAAGGCGGGCAGACGGGCTCAGGAGTTTGAGATCAGCCTGGGCAACATGGCGAAACCCCATCTCTACAAAAAAACAAACAAACAAACAAAAATTAGCTGCTCGTGATGGCTCATGGTCTCAGCTACTTGGGAGGCTGAGGTGGTAAGATCATTTGAGCCAGGGAGGTGGAGGTTGCAGTGAGCCGAGATCCCACCACTGCACTCCAGCCTGGGTGACAGAGTGAGATCTCAATCTCAAAACAAACAAACAAACAAAACAGAACAAAAAACAGATTGCTGGGCCCTACCTGAAAAGTTTCTATTTAGTAGGTTTAGGGTGAGGCTCAGTAATCTGCATTTTTAACAAATTCCCAGACAATCTTGCTGTTCTGAGGACCACAGTTTGAGAAGTACTGGTCTAGCACATCTAAAATTAATAGGTAGAATTTACTGAAGTCTCCGCAGTATGTTAAAGGAGTGATTGACTTTACATGCAATTCTTATCAAAACCATAACAGATAGGGGTTAATATTTCTATCTTATAAGGGAGGAAACCTGGCTGAGAATGATGACGGAGATTATTCATTGTGAGAGAAGGCTGCTGAAGTTTATAAAAACACACCTATCCACCATCAGGCTGTCCATCAGTTTCACATTCTTCTTTCATCTAAAAAGTAAGCAGGCACAGAATGTTATGTGCTATGGTTTAAAAACACCTTTACCGAACTGAGTGTTCTCTAGAGTAGTGGCTTTGGGCAAACAATTTCACCTCTCTAAACCTTAGTGTTTTCAAAATGGGAGACAGACTGGACTACTGCAGTTAGACCATCAGGAGCCTTAACCTGTTACTATTTTCCCCTATTGGGTCCCGCGTTTTGAAAGATTTTTATTATATTAGCCAAAGACGTTTTTGTTAGCATAAGATAACCACGGTTGCCACCCTGAGTTGGTTTTTCAGCCAAAAACAAAGAAACAAGATTTTATTTAGCATGCACAAGCTTAGGTAGCCATTTAGAACACTGAAATATTGGGAGTCACTTTTCAATATTTTCAAGATTTTATTTAGCATGCACAAGCTTAGGTAGCCATTTAGAACACTGAAATATTGAGAGTCGCTTTTCAATATTTTCAAGATTTTATTTAGCATGCACAAGCTTACGTAGCCATTTAGAACACTGAAATACTGAGATTTGTAGACCATGGGCTCAACACAATAGAAATGGTTTGTTTTCAATGTTCTTTCTTGTTACACTGTATGAATCTGTAAGGCGCAGTGCTGATGTAAGGTGTGGAAACTTGTACCACATCAGTCATCATTGGCTTGAGCAGTGCTTGAGTATGTGGGATAACACCTTCGATGCCTCTGTTTCTATATTTTTGCCAAGAGATGAAATAGGAATGAGAAGTTGAAATGGGGTTCAGGAAAATTAGGTTCTGTTTATACCAACACACTGCTGTCTCTTTCGTTGTTAATATCTGTGCATTGTATGAGACTCTTTCTATGATATTATGTTCTCTATGTTTTTATATTTTCAAATATTTCATTGTGGATAGATTTAACTTTCTCTCTTTTAAGATAGGTAATGCTTCATTCCCCATTGGAGATGGCCTGTTGTTATTGCCAGCGGTAGTGGCATAAGTGTTGGTATTGCCCTTTCATTCCTAGGCAAAAGTATAGAAAGATAAACATTGAAGGTATTATCTCACTGATTCAATACAAAATCCATATATTTTTCCATGTAAAATAATTCTTGCACTATCCTCAAAATGTAAGAGGAGTTGAGAAAAGAGACATATATATATATTTGTATTTTGTATAGGACTAAGAGCAGTCTTTTTTTATTATTATTATACAGTAAGTTCTGGGGCACATGTGCAGAACTTAATCCCAGAACTTTTGTGTATTATCCGTATTTTTATGTTAAAATTATATAAGGAAATGATGTAATTACCCTTTCATTTAAAAGGGTAATGTATACCTTTTGATAAGTTACATTTCTTCAGCATCCTGTGCATAATGTTATATAAATAATAATCATATTATTTTCAGGAAAAAAGTAAGCAAAGATATGGCAAACATATGGGTAAATCTAAACAAAAGCTGACTGTAGAACTAAAATACTAATAAAAATGTCTAATGTGTGGAGGAAGAGAAAAGAACTAAAATACTGGATTGAAATAGCATATAAATTGATGTTTTGATTTAAAGTGACTTATGGCCTTTATATTGGTTTGGAAGAGGATAAAGATGCTAACTTTAGACTTTGTTAGGTAAAGTTAGTATGATAAAAAGATAGGGTCGCCAGCAGAAGACAAGGAGAGAGAAAAATGGAATAGGAAAAAGAGCCAGAAAGAAAACAAAGATGAAGATGTGGGAAAAATAAAAATGAATCTGAATACACCAATAATAATAATTATTATTATTATTATTTGAGATGGAATCTTACTCTGTCACCCAGGCTGGAGTGCAGTGGTGCAATCTCAGTTGACTACAACCTCTGCCTCCCGGGTTCAAGCAATTATCCTGCCTCAGCCTCCCAAGTAGCTGGGATTACGGGCGTATGCCACCATGCCTGACTAAATTTTATATTCTAAGTAGAGATGGGGTTTCATCATGTTGGCCAGGCTGGTCTCAAACTCCTGACCTCAGGTGATCCACCTGCCTCTGCCTCCCAAATTGCTGGGATTACAAGTGAGCCACCATGCCTGGTCCGAATACATTAATAATTATTATAATGATTATTGATTAAACTTTCCTGTAAAAGAAAATAATTTTAGGCCAGGCGCGGTGGCTCACATCTGTAATCCTAGCACTTCGGGAGGCAGAGGAGGGCAGATCACCTGAGGTCAGGAGTTCAAGGCCAGTCTGACCAACGTGGAGAAACCCCATCTCTAAAAAAAATTAAAAATAAATAAAAATAAATTTAAAAAAAGAAAATAATTTTAGGACTGGATAACATGATCAAAATGCAGCTATATGTTGCTTACAAAGACATATCTCAAAACACGAAAAGAAATACTCTTCAGTGAAAGAAGCAAGTCATAGAAGAAAACATACAGTATAATTCTAGTTATATGAATTTCAAAAATAGGCAACGCTCAACAATCTTATTTAGGGATAAAGAATAAGTGATAAACTATAAATAAAAGCAAAGAAATGAGCACTGTGCAATTTGGGACAATGGTCACCTCTGGGGAGACGGAGGTAGCAATAAAATGGGGGCCACACAGGGCTTCTAAGCCTCTGGAAGTAATCTCTTGCTTCAGTGAGGGGATGACTACACAGTTGATTGACATTGTTATTCTTTACAGGGACACACAATTTTGTAAATTGTAACACATGATATCATTTATAGTTAAAAATAAAGATTAAGAGGGGCCTGTAGTCCTCAAGAAAAAGAGGGATAGTCTCGTGGCAAAATGTATAGAAGCAAGAAGTCACCTTGCAGAGCTCCTGACAGCACAGTGCAGCCCACCAGGTCAGGAAGCAGATAATTTTCAGTGAAAAGCACCTGCACATGAAGTCCCATCTCACATGCACTCTTGCATCTGCTGTCGCCTCAGCCTGTCCTTACTCTCTGGAACAAGATTACATGCCTTGGCCATTAAGAGCATACATATGAAAACAAACAGGAAGTCTCAAATGAAACGTTTCAGACATTTAGTTGCAAGCCTTGAACTGAGGTTTGGGCCTTAAATTCAAGAACTATAGAGCTCACATCTTGTCCTAGACATTCTGAGTTTAGCAAAAATGTAGAAAAGGGGCTTGAATGATGCTATGGGACTTTCCAGTGTCACCAGTCATCAACCACAATGAGATATCATCTTACTTCCGTTAGAATGACTAGTACTAAAAAGGCAAAAAAAATGCTAGTGAGGATGCAGAGTAAAGTGAACTCATACATTTTTTATGTGAATGTCAATTAGTGCAGCCATTATGGAGGCACCTCAAAAAAATTAAAAACAACTCTACCATACAATCCAACAATCCGACCAATGGGGATTTATACAAAGCAGAGGAAATCAATATATTAACGGGATACCTGTACCCCTATGTTTATTGCAGCACTAGTTACAATAGCGAAGACATGGAATCAACCTAAGTGTCCACCAGTGAATGAACAGATAAGAAAATGTGGCAAGGGCCGGGCGCGGTGGCTCACGCCTGTAATCCTAGCACTTTGGGAGGCAGAGGTGGGTGGATCACTTGAGGTCAGGAGTTCAAGACCAGCCTGGCCATCATAGTGAAACCTCATCTTAAATAAATAAATAAATAAATAAGAAAATGTGGCATGCATACACAATGGAGTACTATTCAGCCATAAAAAAGAATGAAATCCTGTCATTTGCAGCAAAATGGATGGAACTGGAGATCATTATGTTAAGTGTAATAAGCCACCCACAGAAAGACAAATATCACATGTTCTCATTCAAATGTGGGAGCGTAAAAAATTGATTTCATGGAGATAGAGAGTAAAATAATAGTTACTGGGAGGCATAATAGAGGCTAGGAGGCTTAGGTGGCAGGGTGAAGAGAGGTTGGCAAATGGGTACAAAGATTCAGTTAGATAGAAGGAATACGTTCTAATGTTCTATGCCAGCATAGGGTGACTAAAGTTAACAACAGTGTGTATATATTTCAAAACAGGTAGAAGTAGAATAAACTTGAAATGTTTTCATTACATAGAAATGATAAATACTCAAGGTAATGAATATTCTAAATACCCTGACTTGATCATTGCACATTCTATGGATGCAACAAAATATTACATGCACTCCATAAATGTACAAATATTATATAACAATAAAAAATATGTAAATGGGGGATTGCTGGCAAGATGGCCAAATAGGAACAGCTCCAGTGATGAAGGGATGGAGGAAGATTTACCAAGCAAATGGAAAGCAAAAAAAAAAAAAAAAAAAAAGCTGGGGTTGCAATCCTAGTCTCTGATAAAACAGACTTTAAACCAACAAACATCAAAAAAATATAATGCACCCAATACAGGAGCAGCCAGATTCATAAAGCAAGTACTTAGAGACCTGCAAAGAGACTTAGACTCCCACACACAATAATAGTGGGAAACTTTAACACTCCACTGTCAATATTAGACAGATCAATGAGAAAGAAAACTAACAAGGATATTCAGAACTTGAACTCAGATCTGAACCAAGTGGACCTAATAGACGTCTACAGAACTTTCTACCCTAAATCAACAGAATATACATTCTTCTCAGCACCTCATTGCACTTATTCTAAAATTGACCACATAATTGGAAATAAAACGTTCCTCAGCAAATGCAAAAGAACAGAAATTGTAACAGTCTCTCAGGCTGGGCACGGTGGCTCACGCCTGTAATCCCAACACTTTGGGAGGCTGAGGTGGGTGGATCACAAGGTCAGGAGTTCGAGACCAACCTGACCAACATGGTGAAACCTCATCTCTACTAAAAACACAGAAATTAGCCGGGCATGGTGGTGCACACCTGTAGTCCCAGCTACTCAGGAGGCTGAGGCAGAATTGCCTGAACCTGGGAGGCAGAGATTGCAGTGAGCCAAGATCATGCCATTGCACTCCAGCCTGAGTGAGAGAGTGAGACTTTGTCTGAAAACAACAACAACAACAACAAAAAAAAAACCAGTCATATCACAGTGCAATCAAATTAGAACTCAGGATTAAGAAACTCACTCAAAACCACACAGCTACATGGAAACTGAACAATCTGCTCCTGAATGACTACTAGATAAATAACTAAATGAAGGCAGAAATAAAGATGTTCTTCAAAACCAGTGAGAATGAAGACACAACATACCAGAATCTCTGGAACACATTTAAAGCAGTGTCTAGAGGGAAATTTATAGCACTAAATGCCCACAAGAGAAAGCAGGAAAGATCTAAAATCAACACCCTAGCATCACAATTAAAAGAACTAGAGGAGCAAGAGCAAACAAAATCAAAAGCTAGCAGAAGACAAGAAATAACTAAGATCATTTATTTAGAAATAACTAAGAGCAGAAATGAGGAGATGGAGACATGAAAAACCCTTCAAAAAAACCAATGAATCCAGAAGCTAGTTTTTTAAAAAGATCAACAAAATAGACCACTAGCCAGACTAATAAAGAAGAAAAGAGAGAAGAATCAAATAGATGCAATAAGAAATGATAAAGGCGATATCACCACCTATCCCACAAAAATACAAACTACCATCAAAGAATACTATAAACACATCTATGCAAATAAACCACAAAATCTAGAAGAAATGGATAAATTACTGGACACTTACACACTCCAAGACTAACTAAGAAGAAGTCTATTCCCTGAATAGAACAATAACAAGTTCTGAAATTGAGGAAGCAATTAATAGCCTACCAACCAAAAAAAGTCCAGGACCAGACAGTTTCACAGCCGAATTCTACCAGAGATATAAAGAGAAGCCGGTACCATTCCCTCTGAAACTATTCTAAACAATAGAAAAAGAGGGAATCCTCCCTAACTTATTTTATGAGGCCAACATCATTCTGATACCAAAACCTGGCAGAGACACAACAAAAAAAGAAAATTTCTGGCCAATGTCCCTGATGAACATCGAAGTGAAAATCCTCAATAAAATACTGGCAAACTGAATCCAATAGCACATCAAAAAGCTTATCCATCATAATTAAGCTGACTTCATCCCTGCGATGCAAGGCTGGTTCAACATACACAAATACATAAACATAATCCATCACATAAACAGAACCAGAGACAAAGACCACGTGATTATCTAAATAGATGCAGAAAAGCCCTTCGACAAAATTCAACAGCCCTTCATGCTAAAAACTCTCAATAAACTAGGTTTTGATGGAACATATCTCAAAATAATAATAGCTATTTATGACAAACCCACAGACAATATTGTACTGAATGGGCAAACACTGGAAGCATTCCCTTTGAAAATCAGTACAATACAAGGATGCCGTCTCTCACAACTCCCATTCAACCTAGTATTGGAAATTCTGTCCAGGGCAATCAGACAAGATAAAGAATAAAAAGTATTCAATTAGGAAAAGAGGAAGTCAAATTGTCTCTATTTGCAGATGACATGATCGTATATTTAGAAGACCCCATCATCTCAGCCCCAAATCTCCTTAAGCTGATATGCAACCTCAGCAAAATCTCAGGATACAAAATCAATGTGCAAAAATCACAAGCATTCCTATACACTAATAACAGACAAACAGCCAAATCATGAGTGAACTCCCATTTACAATTGCTACAAAGAGAATAAAATGCCTAGGAATACAAATTACAAGGGATGTGAAGGACCTCTTCAAGGAGAACTACAAACCACTGCTCAAGGAAATAAGAGAGGACACAAACCAACAGAAAAACATTCCATGCTCATGGTTAGGAGGAATCAATATCGTGAAAATGGCCATACTGCCCAAAGTAATTTATAGATTCAATGCTATTCCCATCAAGCTACCACTGACTTTCTTCACAGAACTGGAAATAACTACTTTAAATTTCATATGGAGCCAATAAAGAGCCCACATAGTCAAGACAATCCTAAGAAGAGGAAGAAAAAAATAAACACCAAAGCTCGTGGCATCACACTACCTGACTTCAAGGTACACTACCAGGCTACAGTAACAAAAACAGCATGTTACTGGTACCAAAACAGATGTATAGACCAATGGAACAGAATAGAGGCCTCAGAAATAATGCCACAAATCTACAGCCATCTGATCTTTGACAAACCTGACAAAAACAAGCAATAGGGAAAGATTCCCTGTTTAACAAATGGTATTGGGAAAACTGGCTAGCCATATGCAGAAAGCTGAAACTAGATCGCTTCCTTACACCCTATAGGAAAAAATCAACTCAAGATGGATTAAAGACTTAAAGTTAAGACCTAACACCATAAAACCCTAGAAGAAAACCTAGGCAGTACCATTCAGGACATAGCATGGGCAAAGAGTTTATGACTAAAACACCAAAAGCAATAGCAACAAAAGCTAAAATTGAAAATGGGATCTAATTAAACTAAAGAGTTTCTACACAGCAAAAGAAACAATCATCAGAGTGAACAAGCAACATACAGAATGAGCAACAATTTTTGCAATCTATCCATCTGACAAAGGGCTAATATCCAGTATCTACAAAGAACTGAAACAAATTTGCAAGAAAAAAACCAACAACACCATCCAAAAGTGGGTAAAGGATATGAACAGACACTTCTCAAAAGAAGACATTTATGAAGCCAACAAATTTATGAAAAAAAGCTCATCATCACTGGTCATTAGAGAAATGCAAATCAAAACCACAGTGAGATACCATCTCACGCCAGTTAGAATGGTGATCATTAAAAAATCAGGAGACAACAGATGCTGGAGAGGATGTGGAGAAATAGGAACACTTTTACACTGTTGGTGGGAGTGTAAATTAGTTCAACCATTGTGGAAGACAGTGTGGAGATTCCTCAAAGATCTAGAATATAAATACCATTTGACCCAGCAATCCCATTACCCAAAGGAGTGTAAATCATTCTATTATAAAGACACATGCACATGTATGTTTATTGTGGCACTGTTCACAATAGCAAATACTTGAAACCATCCCAAATGTTCATCAATGATAGAGTGGATAAAGAAAACGTGGCACATAAGCACCATGAAATACTATGCAGCCATAAAAAAGGATGAGTTCATGTTGTTTGCAGGGACATAGATGAAGCTAGAAACCATCATTCTCAGCAAACTAGCATAAGAAGGGAAAACCAAACACTACATGTTCTTGCTCGTGAGAGCTGAACAATGAGAACACGTGGATACAGGGAGGGGAACATCACCCACTGAGGTCTGTTAGGGAGTGGGCAGCTAGAGGAGGGATAGTATTAGGAGAAATACCTAATGTAGATGACCACGTGATGGATGCAGCAACCACCATGGCATGTGTACACCTATGTAACAAACCTGCATTTTCTGCACACGTACCCCAGAACTTAAAGTATAATTTTTAAAAAGTTAAAAGAAATAGGTAAATAAGCAAATGCATCATACAAATAAAAAATTTATAGTATGCATTAAGTAGGAGAATAGAAAAATGGTATGCTAATGATAAAATAGAAAATACTAATGTCTAATAAACATTTCAGAAAATACTAAATACTATTTATGGGCTGGGTGCGGTGGCTCATACCTATAATCCCAGGACTTTGGGAGGCTGAGGCAGGCGGATCATGAGGTCAGGAGATTGAGGCCAACATAGCGAAACCCTGTTTCCTCTAAAAATACAAAAATTAGCTGGGTGTGGCGGCGCATGCCTCAAACCCCAGCTATTCAGGAGACAGAGGGAAGAGAATCGCTTGAAATCGGGAGGTGGAGATTGTAGTGAGCCGAGATGGTGCTACTGCACTCCAGCCTAGCAACAGAGCAAGACTCTCTCTCAAAAAAAAAAAAAAAAATATATATATATATATATATAAAATTTGTGATGAAAAATAAATGCAAACAAATGAAAGAATTAGATCTAATCCCTATCAAATTGAAAAACATTAAAAAAATGATTTTAAAACAATTCTTAGGCCTGGCAAGTAGCATTTCTAGACTCTTTAATATTCTCCTGGCTGGACTGTAATTTAATACAAATATTTATGCAAACTTATGGACAATATAAATCAAGATCATAAAATGCTAATAACAGAGCAACAGAAGAGAAAATGAGAATGAGAAGATGAGGGATTGCAGTTTTAATGTAAGCCATGCTTTTACCAATAAAATTCATACATTCGGGGTATATGTGGAAGGCTGGTGAGGCAGCCCACCAGGGATAATTACTGCATGAGGGTCTGTAGTAGGTGACAAGCATGCATGCCAGCTTGTGCCAATAACTTCCTCAGTCTCCCGAGGGAGGAGAGATTGTGTACAGATTGGTTGTTGGACCCATCTCTCAAGGACGCAGATGAAGAAGGGAGTGTTTGCAAGATGCAGATGACAGACTGTTAACAACAATTTATATGACTTCATTTGTATCTCTTATTAGAGTTTGGTGTGGGGAAGGGCACCCTTTCCACTAGCCCATAATCTACATTTAAATAGATCCACTTTAGAGAGTTTATCTTAAAAATACAAAAAAAGGGGGAAAGGGTGTAATGATGTTATTATTTACTCTTCCTTTATTTAAAAAAGTCAGTTAAGTCCTGTTAGTCCTAACTATATCTTGAATTTGGATCACCTAGAGGAGAACCAGATGCTCCACCTTAGGTATACGATTGGCTACACTCTTGACTAAAACCCGCCTTTCCCTTGAAAAAAATCAGATGACTTGTCAGTTTTTAGAATAACTGACCTAAACGGTAATTTCTATTGATATATAATCATTACACATATTGTAGAAATATACTTTAAGATGAAGTATACTTTTTTCTGAGAAAAGTGAGTGTTTTAGACTCACATCTTTAAAAAGTGTAAAATATTTCTATTGTTCATCAGCTACCCATTTACCCTACCAATGCTACAGAATTTATTATATACTTAAGATTAAAAATTTATAATAAAAATATAAAACAAAGCAATAATGTTTATTACTTCACGTTTTAATAAATTAAGAAAATGTCAAATAAAGAGAAATTTTGCTTTTGTTTAAAATACTTAAGAGTGGAAACACAATGGTACCTGGTAAGTATTTCATTAAAGGGAACATGTGGGCCAGCCTCCACATTGGGTTTTGAGCTTATTGTTCCCCCACAATATATATCTTTTGTGACAAGAAATAAATGTATTTGATTAAATGTGTGTGCACATCACTCTAAGAAAGAAGGGCCAATACATAGTTCCAGCACGCAAAAGAACAATGACGTCACTAGAAACAGTGTGTGTGTCAAGTCCACTTGGACAGGGGGTTCAGGAAAGGCTTGGCTAAATGGGCCTGGCAGATGCTGAGTGTACTCATTGACTTGGTATTTCCAAGGTTGAGTGAAACATCATTCTGAGACAGCACAGGCATTTGTCACCTTGGATCCTAAGGAGGTCCCCATTCTAGTCACCAAGCAACCAGACTATGCAAGACATTCACAGGGTTATTATCAGCCCACCTGAAATAGTTCTTTTTCCTTTGAACAGGTTAGGGCAACTTCTTGACAATCTGTGTCTCTCATTCTGACAACCAGAAAGTTAGTCAACTCTAATCAGACACATCAACGTTTTAGGGGCCCCCAAGTCAGGTGGATGAAGCAATCTTCCTTCAGTACCATCATCAATCAGTAACTAGTTTACACTTGGAAGAGTATTTCACACTCTCATTTTTTTTTAAACCCTTGGTAGTTCTATACTTTCAAAACTCTTAAACAAAACAAGCAGGTTTGGACTCTATCTCCCCACATGACTCCATTCCTGTGCCTATTTCTCAGTCTTTATTTTCTTGCCAAATATAATAAAATAAGGCATTTCACACTTGAATCTTCTATTACCTGTACCCAAGAGGTTATGTTCATCAAATGGCAATTTCCTTAAGTGATGGAGTTAGCCATTAACATACTTCATCCTCTTGAGTATTTTTTCTCATTACCTTCAGTCCAAATGTAACATGAATCTTCCATACAGGGAGGGGCACGTTTACTGTTTCAACATTTTACACAGAGCTGCCTTCACCTCCTAGTTCCTGAGGCTAAAGATCAGGGGCTTCAGCGAAGATGTGATCACACTGTACTGAATGCAGACCACTTGCTCCAAGATGGAACCCAACAGAGGGGTCACGTGCCTAAATAAAACCTTGCCATAATACAAAAGCACCACAGTGAGGTGGGAGGAGCAAGTGGAGAAGGTTTTGTCTTGACCCTCAGAAAAACAAATGGCTGGAAGGCAGAGATGGTGTTAGAGTAAGAAGAGAGGACCAGCAAAAAGTCACAAATCCTATCAACGTACATGACCCAACAAGAAGGACCTCATTGGCAGCAGGGAAGAGTGAAAGCAGCTCACAGCAAAAGTAAGGGATGACACTGGGGCCACAGAAGTGTAAATTGTAAATGAAAAGATTCTTTTTCAAGGAGTTTAGGAATCCCACTGCCCATGCTGCAGCATCTCGGACATGGAAATTGAAGGAAGGCAGCCACCTAGTAATGACAGGTGACCTAGGAAGAAGTACATGAGTGTTTTAAGGTGCAAATTGGTCCTGATTACCAGGATCAGCATCAGGTTATTTGTCAGTGACAACAGGTAAATCACCAGGAACACACAGGGCATGGTCTGCATCTGAGGATTTCTAGATGATTCCATAAGGACAAACTCAGTAATGATGGTGAGATTTTTCATCATTAAGAGATACTGGCCCTAAGAAGAAATATAACACAGTTGAGTCATTCCAGATGCACAGGAGTGCCTCTTTTGTAAAAAAATAAATAAATAAAAAATGTTACTTTCAGCTTAAAGATACAAATAAAGAACTATGAAGCCAAGGAGTTTCTTTCTGGGTCACACCCATCAACTCCATCATGACTTCAATTCTGGAGGAATGCAGCATTCCAAAGTCCCTCCTCCTAGACTGCTTCCTTAATACCCATTTATTTATTCAACAGATTTTTAGCAAGCATCCAAATGCTGGATACCGTACCAGGCTCTGAGGATACAAATCTTGATTAAGACATGATTCCTGCCCTCCAGGAACTTAGAATTTAACTGGAGTGTATGGACATGTAAAGAAACAAAATAAAGGCTATAATAACCTAACACGCAGGATACAGTGGCAGCACAAATGTGAATCAGTTTGTCTCTGTATGACCTGGTAAACCTTCAGAGAAGAGACGATGGTAAGGTTAATGTTGACTGATAATTCCCCAGGTGCTCTCCCTGGGGAAGACAGCACCACAGGAAGAGGAAACTGTGTGATCAAATATAGGAAGGCATGAAATCATAGGATCTCACTCAGGAACTTCATTAGCCTGGCGTAGATGGCTGAAAGGGGATGCAAGGTGGCATATGATGCCAAGCACGAGGTCACATGATAAGATTGGTAGTTTACCCTGGACATGTGGAAGACAGGCTGGAGCATATAGCTAGGGCAGTTTCATTCATTCATTCATTCAGTAGATAATTGCCGAGTACCAACTATGTGCCAGGCACAGGTCTAGACTCCTAGTATACACCATTGCACACAACAGACAAAAATGCTTGTCCTCAGAGAGCTTACATTCTAATTGAGAAAGACAGAAAAGAAATAATAGACATAACAAATAAATATCATGTGTTAGAAAGTGCTATGGAAAATAACAGATGAGGGAAAGGGAGATTGTGAATGGGACAGGGTAGAGGAAGGCAGTTGAGGTTTGCAGTGTAAAATACAGTGGTCAGGAAAGGATGAAATGAGTCAGTATCCCTTGAACCAAGATTTGAAGGAGGTGAGGTCACAATCCATGAGAACATCTCATCTGTGGAAGGAGAACTTGGAGAGTATAGCAGAACCCTGGTCAGAGACAGGCTAACAGAAGCTATAGCACTGAAGGCAAACTAGAAGAGACAGATTTGAGAAATGTTATTGAATTGGATGCCAAAGGATGTCATTCCCCAATTAGATATTGAAGGTAAAGGGAAATGAATACAAAATAATTCTCAAGTTTCTGGTTTTGGTGATGGAGGAGCCCCATTTACCAAAATAGATGGCCCAAGAAAATGAATGTCTGTGGGGAAGATGATAACCTCAGTTTTGAAAATGTCTTTGATGAGCCTACAGGTAAGGAGGGTATATCCAGGAGACACTTGGATGTAGGATCCTGAAGTTCAGAAGAGATATTTGGGCTGAATATATGAGTTAAACCGTCATTGACAAGCTTACTCAGAAAAAACCCACTCAAGAGAGAAGATGCTTTAGGACCGAGTTCCATATGACAGAAACATTGAACAGGAAAGAGGGGAAGAGAGACTCACAAAAGATTCCTGCACTCATTCAGTATATCAACCATGGACCCGAGTCTTTCTGACCTGAAGGATGCCTTGGAGGTCATGGAGCCCAATGCCCTCTCTTTCTAGGTGGGGAGACTGAGGCCCAAAGAGGGGAAGTGCCCCTTGACCCTTCCTGCCAGCTCCATCACTCACCAACCCACCCACTCCCGCCCCATTCCTCTTCTATGTCTATCCTCTTAAGAAACTTCAGGTCTCAGCCCCGGGGACTTTTTCCCCAGAGAAGGCTTTACATCCTGCACACTATAATTCTATTTTGCTATACTTGTTTTTCTTCTATGATGTTTATTATCATTGTAAAAAAACAAAACAAAATATTTTGGGTATGTAAGAAAGGTCTCCCTATCCTCCCTCAGCCTGTCTCCGTCGCTTGCTATCAGTCTCTTATTGCCCTGCTTTGGCTCCATAGCACTTACCACCTGGCATTTTATAATATATTTATAATTGTCTCTTACACTGGAATGCAAGCTCAAAAACTTCATCTGTTTTTATTAACTTTTTTCTTTTTTTTAATTTTTATGGGTACATAGGTGTCTATATTTATGGGATACATGAGATGTTTTGATAGAGGCATGCAATGTGAAATAAACACATCATGGAGAATGAGGTATCCAGACTTTATCTGTTTTAATCATTGCTGTATCCCTAGCACTTATTAGAAGAGTGCCTAGAATGTAGAAAGGGCTCAGAGTAAATATTTGTTGAATGGCTAAATGACCGAACGAATTCGTTTCATGTCTGCTCAGAGTAAATATTTGTTGAATGGCTAAATAACTGAACGAATTCATTTCATGTCCCTTTATGTTTTGAGTAAGTTGCATGAGGGTAGGATCTCTGTCAGTATTTTTCATCATTTTATCTTCAGAGCTAAGCACGGTGCCTGGCATTTAGTAGGTATTTAGTAAAGGTTTATAGAGTAAATGAATAAAAACATCACAAAGCTAGTTCTTGCACAAGTCTATTCTATTTTAATGCATTCTAGAGATCACAAATATATACATATATTTTTGAGACAGAGTCTTGCTCTGTTGCCCAGGCTGGAATGCAGTGGTGTGATAGCTCACTGCAACCTCCACCTCCATGGTTCAAGCGATTCTCCTGCCTCCGCCTCCCTAGTAGCAGCTGGGACTACAGGCACTCACCACCACACCCAGCTAATTTTTGTATTTTTACTGGAGACAGATCACCCTGTTGGCCAAACTGATCTCAAACTCCTGACCTCAGGTGATCCACCCGCCTCCGAAAGTGCTGGGATTACAGGCATGAGCCACCGAGCCTGGCCCACAAAAATGTTTTGACTATTGAATAAATAAAAGAACAAATATATCAATGAATGCATGATTCGTTAGCAACCCCATTAGTGAGACTGTAAGCTCTCCTGGGTGTATGATGTCGTATATGCTATAATGCTTATGGCCTTCCATGGAAGGGGACAGTTTGAAGCCACTGTGGCTCTCTTGAATGAATGGTGACGGGGCCATATACTCAGAGGACCTTGACATGAGTTGCCGTATAAAGAGTCAGAGAACCTTGACATGAGTCTAAGCTCTGTTACTGGTCAGGCATCTGACTTTGGGCAAACAGGAAAATTTAAACCATCATTTTCTCATCTAATATATCTCTCGAGGTTTACATGACCCACTATATAAAAATGAATTATTTTAAACAATAAACTCTGGTTTGTGGTCCTAGTTCCAACACTAATTGGATTAGCTTGGAAACCTTGGACTACTTAGTTCACCACAGAAAGGGTGTATTATGTTCTTGGAGAAAAATAGGGGTAATAACGTGTCTTTAACAGAGTATAATTTATCGCAAAACAAATGCAACTTATTAGTGTATGAACTCCCTATTTCTGATAGGAACTAGCTTAACTAGCGCTTAGTTGATTCTTCTTGGTTTAGTCTGAACAGATTGCTAGGCACAAGGTAGACTTCCCATTTCTGCCTAACAAATGTTATTACTCTTTTATTTGTCTCTCAGCATTTTTAAATTTTCCTCTTTCAATGCTATTCTACCATATTTGCCTTATGAGATTTATCATCTAGCACTGAATGACTTCAGAAGTCTTATTCGTGGCCCCTTTGTCTTCAGGTTCTCTCCTTCCCCAGTGGTTTCTAGCTTCGGCAATTTCTGAGGCAAAACTAAAATGGTAACACAAATAGCCTGAAATCCTACGCATATGCTATCAATATAATGAAAATTTTCCACTCTATTTATAAGCAAAGACTTGTAAATTGAAACCAGATGGTGACACCAGGTCTAAATCTATTTATAGAAAAACTGTTTTAAATTATAATACCCGGTGCTAGCAAGATTTGGTGAGACTGATATGTCCTTCCATGCTGTTGGAAGCATTATGTGTTGATACAATACTTTTGGAAAGATGAAATCTCAGATTTCTTTGGAAAATGTATCCTAAGCAAATGATTGAAGAGAAAAATAGTCTGTGTGTGAAAAATTTATATTTCAGTATTTTTTTCAAGACAGTTTCACTAGGATTAACCCAAAGGTCTAATAACTGAGGAATAGCTGCTACATTTTAGTAGTAACACGTAATGGAATAATTTCTAATGATTAAAATAATAATTATAGAGAAGAGGCAGAAACAGAAAATATTGTTGACATGCTATCTAGTAAGAAGATCAGAAAACAGTTTAAATTCGTCTGATCATATAAAAATATGCACACCATAGAGGCTTATATGGAACTTAAAATGGAAAAATAAACAACTGAGTTGTTAGGGTAGTAATAGAGTGGACAATTCTTTTGATTTTATTTATTTATTTATTATTTTGAAACAAAGTTTTGTTCTTGTTGCCCAGGCTGGAGTACGGTGGCGCAATCTCTGCCTACTGCAACCTCTGCCTCCTGGGTTCAAGCAATCTCCTGCCTCAGTCTCCCAAGTAGCTGGGATTATAGGTACGTGGCACCATGCCTGGCTAATTTTTGTATTTTTAGTAGAGACGAGGTCTCACCATGTTAGCCAGGCTAGTCTCAAACTCCTGACTTCAGGCGATCCACCCACCTTGGCCTCCCAAAGTGCTAGGATTATAGGCATGAGCCACCATGCTCGGCCTCATTTTACTTTTTCAAAAATATGTTTCTTATACTTTTAATGAAAAATATCTTTTTGGGCGGAGTAATATAAATTCACATTCTACCTTTTTGCTTCAAATTCAGCGATTAACTAAGCTGAATTCCAATAAGGAATATGCACCTCTTCCTTTTACTACTCTATTTTTGCCCTACATACCCTCTAAGAAAACTGTATTTGGCTGAGAAGCCATTTCTGTAAGGAGGAGGCTTGGCCGCTCAGTTGGATCATAAAAATGGCTCAAGCAGTTGGATTTTTCCATTAGTTTTTCTGCCTTTTGCCTGCCCTCTGTCTAGCACTCTTCAATCCCAAATCTGTGGTCTAGGAAGCTTGTCTGAACAAGAGGACGGTCCTGAGGCCACTGAGGAGGTTGAAGGCTGGGGCTTCTCTGCACTGAAAGGTCCCTGGTAGAGGAGGCAAAAGAAAAGCTTTTGAAGAGAAGAGCGTGTTTGAAGTGAAGCTTGCTGTGCTCCTGTGGAGTCAGACAAGTGGTATCAAAGATGTTCTTCTCTTCCTTCATCTCACCCTCTAGTTACAGACTGTGGTCTCCCTGAGTAAATCTTTGTAGACACATGTTGTTTCAGCTTTTAAGGAATGAAACTTTTGAATTTTTTATGACAAGAATGTGAATGGGGATTACAGAGTTTGCTTTATCCTGAAAAATTCTATGGAACTGCCCAATTAGTCTGTGCTTTCTACCTATTTTGTAGAAAGGGATGAGGATGGGACCCTGAGCTAAATGACCTCTCGAATTAATTTCAACCAAAGCTGTTAACATTTAGCTAGGAAATTCCCACCAGAGAAAATGAGAATTCTCCAAACTCACTGTTACCCATAATTGAGGACTGCTCCTCCTTGGCTTCCATCCAGCTCCCCACCTACCAGCTATGGCCCTTCACTCCCACTAATTTATTCCAAAGGAATATTAGCCTTTTGTCCAAAATCTGATAAATGAAGGAAAAGGACAATTACAGATTGATAAAGCGACAAACTGTACAACCTCCTGAAATATCTTATTCCAGCTCCGTTCATGACCTACTTTTGTGAATTTGGCAAGGCGCTTTCTGCTCCCTCTTTCTGAGCCAGTTCTCTGTGCTTTGCAATGAAAAGTTTGGAACAATTGCTTATTAAGATTCCTCACACCTGGCAGTATGGGAAGGGCTGACAAGGACTGTTGACTCCAGTTCTTCCTGGAGACCTGAGCTCCTGCCTACTGCCTTGAGAAACAAATGATGTGGGGTGCTCAAAGAACTCAGGCAGGTCTCTGGAAAATCTGATTATTTTTTCCAACCAGTTGACAACTGTATGGTTATTGCATTTAAGCAATGTTCAATATGTGTTTAGTTCTGGATAAAGGCTAGTGTGTTGGCAGGCATGGGCTCTGGTTTGAGTCAGTACCTCTAAGAGGCTTGGGCCATCCTCTTTTTCTTCCTCCTCATTACCTCCTTTAGCACTCCTGGTTCGGAGGATGGCTCCTAGCCAGTTTGTGTGACTTCTTTCATTTTTTCTAGTATTTTCCTATTTGGTATCCATGCCCTTGGAGAAGGGTGAGAGAAGGAGAGAGAGTAATCTGGGCCCCAAGTTGCTGGGGACTAATTCATACACATAGAGAAAGTATTAGTATCCAGTGATCTGGGCCCTTGGGATGGGCATCCACTCCTGCCACTTTTGTGATCTAGGGAAAGACCATAGAGGAAGGCACTGAAGGCTTGCTAACCCTTCTGCTAGCCAGGGACCAGCCTGGGGCCTCCTCAGGTTTGGCAGGACCTGATGTTCACTATACATCTGCATACACACATACTTAACCCACATTCTCTCACACAAACGCAGACAAGCCTTTTTTCTAGAGTCACGGGAGTCTATGGAGCATAAAAGATCGCAGGGATCCCTTTATTTCTATCTCCAACCTAATACATGAGCCCCATTCAGCATCTCCAATAAGTGTTCATCCATCCATTTGAACATCATCAAGAACTCATTTCCATCAGTGGTTGTAGAAGTGATTCAAAGTTTGTTTACCTCCATCCTACCTAAAATCCTGACATTATATTACCTTGACCATATCCATGAACACCCAAACTGCAGTATTTTTAAGAATACTAAAAACTAACAAAAACCAAAGCAAAAAACAAAAACAAAAAGAACTCCCTTGATTTTGCGTCCTCTAAACATATTCCTTAATTTTCTCAATCTCCCTCACAGGAATACTTCTCAATAAAGTTAACTGTGGTTGATCTATTTTTTCACCTACCATTCTGTTTTCATCTTACCCTAGCCAGCTGAAGCTTCTCTCGTCAGTATTATCAACTACCTTCAAATCCAATGTTACAAAATCCAATGGTAACTTTTCTGTTCTTTTCTTATTTGAATTTGCAGTGGCACTGAACACAGCTGATCTCTCTATTCTTGAAGCAGACTCTTTTCTCGGCTTTTGCGATACAAAACTTTATGATTTTCCTCTTGAGGCACACAATGGCTGCTGTGCCTCAGTTTCTCTTACTGGATCATCCCCAGCTTGGACTAGAAATGCTGGCATGCTATAGGATTTCTTTCCAGGATTTGTGCTTCATTTTCCTTAGATGTTCTATGCCAGTCTTACAGCTCTGAATACTACATATACTGCAAATATCAGCCCTGACCATTTCCTAGAGCTTCAAAATAATATACACAACTGGATACTTGACATTCCACTCTGATGTCTAATACATATTTGGGCATTTTATTCAAAATGCAACCAACCAGCCAAACTAACAGAAAACAAATCCTCAATTTTTGCCCTCCTAATGTGCATTTCCCCAATTATCCTGACTTCAGTAAATGATGTACCATCATCTACCCAGTTGCCCAAGAGAAAATTTAGACTTACCTCCAGACCTCTCTTTCTTTTCTGGTGTATATCTAATGCAGCAGCAAGCTCTATAACTGTACTTCCAAAACAAATCCCAAATTTCTCTTCTCTTTTTCTCTTCTCTTTTTCTCTGAGCAATCTTAGTTAAAAAATACCATCATACGTCACACGGAGTCTCGCAATAGCTCTTAATCATCACCCCTGATTCTACTCTTGTCCTTCTATAATTCGTGCTCCATAGAGAAGCCAGAGTAATCTTTCAAAACTCTCCCATATCACTGAGAATCAAACACTAATTCCTGACATCATGGTCTAAAAGTGACTATGGGATCTGATTGTGGACAGCCTTTTATACCCATCACTTGCTGAGCTTCAGTCATGCAAACTTCTTTCTGTCTACAATTAACTCAAGTTTATTCTGTGCCAAGGCCTCTGCATTAGCTCTTTCTTCTGACTGGAATGTCCTTCCTTCTCAGGATGGTGGGCTTCTTGTTATTCAATATTGGCTCAAACAACACTTACTCCTCTAAAGCTCATGTTGAAGTTTAATTGCCATTGTATCAGCATTAAGAGGTGGAACCTTTAAGAGGCAATTAGCCCTTAAGAGATGGCTGGGCACAGTGACTTATGCCTCTACTCTTAGCGCTTTGGGAGGCTGAGGCGGGTGGACCATCTGAGGTCAGGAGTTTGAGACCAGCCTGGCCAACATGGTGAAACCCCATCTCTACTAGAAATACAAAAATTAGCCAGGCAGGGTGGTGAGCACCTGTAATTCCAACCACTTGGGAGGCTGAGGCAGAAGAGTTTCTTGAACCCAGGAGGTGGAGGTTTCAGTGAGCTGAGACCATGCCACTGCACTCCAGCCAGGGCAACAGAGGAAGACTCCGTCTCAAAAAAAAAAAAAAAAAAAAAGAAAGAGAAAGATAGAGAGAGATGATTAGGTTCCACCCTCATGATTAATGCTGTTATCATGGAATGGGTTTCTGATAAAAATGATGAGTTTGGCATGATTTCCCCTCTGTCTCATGTGTATGCTTGCCCTTCCACCATGCTACGTGACACAGCAAGAAGGCCCTCACCAGATGCAACTCCTCAGTCTTGGACTTCCCAGCCTCCACATTCATGAGTCAAATACATTTCTTTTCTTCATAAATTACCCAATCTATGGTATTCTGTGACAGCAGAAAAATGAACTAAGATATTTCAGAAAGAAGCACATGGGTATGCAGAAGTGGAATCAGCTCTGATCACCAGTGGCATTACCAAATTCTCTATCAGGACCAGGAAGTAAACTCCCAGAAACAGCAGAAAGAGCAGAGCCTGAGTGTGAGCATCAATAGACATCCCAAGAAGGATGAACTCAGAGATAATGCTGTGGTTCCTCATCCTCAAACAGAAAACTTCCACTTGGAAAAAAACAAATGTTTTAAAACTTCATTTTCTGCTTCCTTGTTTTCTCCGAGTCTTAAATCCTTTTGCACATTATTTCTTGACCTTGGAATCAAGGTTCAAATTCTGAACCATCTTCACTAATTCTTTAGACACAATTACATCTTTGATTTTGTTATATTCTATACCCTCAACCTTAGTCCAGTCTGATGCCATTAGTTATTTTTTTTTTAATCTTGTAATTTCAGCTTTTGTTTTAGATTCAAAGGGTAAATGTGTAGGTTTCTTACACGGGTAGATTGTGTGATGTTAAGGTTTGGGGTACAATTAATCCCATCACCAAGGTAGTGAGCATAACACCCAACAGTTAGTTTTTCAACCCTTGTCCCTCTTCCTCCCCCTCCCTCAAGTAGTCCCCACTATCCACTGTTACCATCTTTATGTCCATGAGTACCCAGTGTTTAGCTGCCACTTATAAGTGAGAACATGAGATATTTAGTTTTCTGTTCCTGCACTAATTTGCTCAGAATAATGGCCTCCAGCTGCATCCATGTTACTACAAATAACATAATCTCATTCTTTTTTATGGCTGCACAGTATTCCATGGTGTGTATGTGGCACATTTTCTGTATCCAATCCAGCATTGATGGACACTTATGTTTGCTAGAAAAAAAAAATATTTATTCCTGATATGTATACAATAAAAATATCTGTATAATGAAATATATATATATATATATATATATATATATATTTAGATGGAAAACAGACCATAGCATTTGCCAATGCAGGAAGAAATTGCTAATGCATCAGTAAAGGGGATGATTCAAGGTGTGAATTTATTACAAATGAGAATTCCAAAATGATCCAGAGAATAGTGAAGACCACCTCAGGAGTAGGGTGTCCTTATCTACTGCAAAATGAAGGAAAGCAAAGCATGTATAAAGTGATAAAGGGAAGGTAGGAATTTTAGTGTGTGGAAGGGAAGGGCATTCTCTATGTATTGCCTCTGTGCTGTCAACAAAGTGCAAGGTAAGTCATCAATAAGAGTGTGCTAGGCAGGCTAGTGTTGGATTGATGGTAGTGTGGAAGGTCTATTCAATATTTTTATTATAAATTTGAGTCCAGTGGTGATTGTTGTGTGATTTTTCTCCAGTCTGGTATATGTGAAGAGTAAGTTGCCTTTATGTCAGACATGTGAGGGGATAGAGGGATAGACGACTTAACAAGTGAATTTAGTCCGAGTAAGAAGAGAAGTGATGATATGAGTGGCATGAGAATGAAAATGTGGCAGACACAAGGATCAGCATTCTCAATGCATGTGAGGAATGGCTGGCTTGGGAACACCGAATCATATTAATTAGAAAAGGATGTGACTATGTTAGAATAATGTGGTTGAAATTGAGGTTTTTGAAGGTGGTGGCTGAGTATGTAAAGGAAACAGGGACACAAAGAATTCCGTTGTTATTTTGATTAAGATGAAGATTTTTCTGTTGTTTCATTTTTTCTCTTTTAGAAAAGAAGCCATATGACGTTTTTAAAATTTTAATATGTTACAGTTTTAAAATTTAAAAACTAGAGTCCAGGCCAGGCACGGTGGCACATGCCTGTAATCCCAGTACTTTGGGAGGCCAAGGTGGGTGGACCACGAGGTCAGGAGTTCGAGACCAGCCTGACCAACATGGTGAATCCCGTCTCTACTAAAAAATTACAAAATTAGCTGGGCATGGTGGCTCATGCCTGTAATCCCAGCTACTCAGGAGGCTGAGGCAGGAGAATCGCTTGAACCCGGGAGGCAGAAGTTGCAGTGAGCCAAGATCGCACCACTGCACTCCAGCCTGGGTAACTGAATGAGATTCCGTCTCAAAAAAAAAAAGAAAAGTAGAGCCCAAGTAAAACAGCCTAGATGTTTGGTTGTAGGAAGACACCTGACCTCATTTTCTCCAGAAAAAAAGTGCCTGAATCTTGCATCCTTTTCATTTTCTGAAAGGTGGACAGAATTAGAGATCATTATAAGGGCAGAAAAATCAATGCTCTGGCATCCATGAAACTGGGATGTTGGTTGAGATGATCTGTTGAGCCACAGGAAACTCAAAATACCTCTTAATGTCCTCTCTTCCATCTTTTCTTGACCGGGCATTGCCAGAATTCTAATTTCAGCTTCTCTGAAGTTTTATTACCCTAAAGAAATGCAGACTCTTTGCCCCAAAGACCAGAGAAGGTAGCAGGATATATGAAAATGAAAATCGCCTTGAGGACATAGTTGGGATGAGGTCATGAAGTCCTGTTCTGTTTCTTACCAGCTCTATGAACTTTGAAAGGATTTTAAGTCTTTCTTATCTCTATTTTTTCCAGCCATAAAATGGTATGTAACATCTCTGTCACATGGTTTTAAGAATTTATTTTGATACCATGTGCAGTGCTCAGCACAGTCAATTTGTTATGAATTGAATTTGATGCTAACCATTGCCTTAATTTTAATCCTTCAGTGTTCCCATGCAAAAGAAGAGTCAACTCTGAGAGCAGATAAGAACATGTTAGTGAATAGAGAAATAAAAACAAGATCAAAGTGGGATGGATGGAGGTGGGGGATAGGAGAGAATGACCCCACTATGAGAGCAGAGTTACAGGAGAGCTCAATGACAAAGAAAGTACAGAGGAGGGAGACATGGAGGAGAGGAAGGGATGAAAAGAAAAGAAGGGATAAGTGCCAGAGGAGCTGGTCAGAGATATTAAGGAAGAGCTAACTCTTGTCATCCCCAATGGAGAGAGCCTCCAGGTACTCTGACTCATTAACAAATGCCCCAATAAACCTTCACACAGGTGGAAAAGAACAACAACTATATTTCTCTAGGAACAGACTTCTTTCTTCTATCTAGATTTCAATATTAGAAAAAATAAATACATTAGTTCATGTGCCAGGAGTCTTCCAGGTAAAGAGCTCAAAACTCTTTTCTAGATTCTTCTAATCTTGTGCTGAATCCAAAGAAAAGAGAAATATAATTTTGAGAAGTTCTGATTCTTGACAAATAGATATTTGAGCAATTGCTCAGACTATTTCAAACATGATTCTACAGTTGGTTTTTTTTCACTACTTTCTCTTATTTTTCTAAGTATTATTCCCAAAATGTGATGCAAATAAACACTTCTAAAATCCAGCAATTCAGAAAAGCAGCTAGGTGATAATATCAGCGGGTGGGCAGCTAAGCCTGCAAGCCCAGGAGGGGGCTGAGCTGATGCCTTGCATTCCTTGGGGTTCAGCCAGAAGCAAATTTTTGACCTCATTATCTTAGAAATTTCCTTGTATGTGTGTATGTATTGACCAAGACAGCCTTAACATTCACCACAGTTTGACTAAACTTGAGGCAATTCTCTTCGTAAGTATAAGCCTTAGTTAACCCTTTCTTAGAGCATTTACTTTAGAAAACTAAAAATTGCAAATTCTCTCTCTGCCTCTTTGAAATATATGTAAATATTCTCCAATCCTCTTGTCAGTTTTACAACCCAGGGAATAATCTTTCTTAAGGATCTGGGAAGCATCTCTTTGAAATGCAAACACTGAAGGAGAAAGCATCTCTATCTCCCAGTCAGTGTGGGAGGATAGAAGCATAACTTAGATGCCAATTCGTAAACACAGGTGGCCTAATCACAGAGAAAAATGTAGCAAACTCAGGAATAACTTAATGTGGTGGACGCATTCCATTGACCAACTTCCCTGCTAATGTCATCCAGTACTTTTCTAATGATTACGCCAGCGCTGAAAAACTCCCCTGTCTTTGGTTTCAGAGGAGTTGAATTTAATCTCTCTCTCTCTGCTATTGCAGTAGTCTTGAATAAAGTCTTCCTTGCCTGTTTAATATGTCTGGTGCCACATTTGCTTGTATAGTGTGTACTGATGGATAGATTTAATTTTAAGTCATGCACAGAAGATCGAGTTAAACAACATTTCTTAGTTCATAGCACTTCATCATCATTGTTCATTTAAAGGCTTTACTCTTCACCAGTTTCCTTTTAAACTCATATTCTACTTCTATTCCTCTCCTCCCCACAGGCACCTTTTCTAAGATGTTCAATTCTTATCCTTTGTCTATATGCCATATTAGTCCATTCTTGCATTGCTATAAAGAAATACCTGAGCCTGGGTAATTTATATTTTAAAAAAAGAGGTTTAATTGGCTGACAGTTCTGCAGGGTGATAATGCTGATCATCTACTTGGCTTCTGGGAAAGCCTCAGAAAACTTACAAGCATGGCAGAAGGCAACATGGGAACAGGCGTCTTACATGGAAGAAGCAGAAGAGAGAGAGCAGGGTGATGCCACCCATTTTTCAACAACAAGATAGCAATGACAGCTCCAAGAGGGGTGGTGTGAAACCATGAGAAACTGCCCCCAGGATCAAATTACCTCCCACTAGGCCCCACCTCCAACATTGGGAATTACAGTTGAACATGAGATTTGGGTAGGGACACAGATCTAAACCGTATGACATGCATTCTTTTTCTTTTCTTTGTTTTTTAAGATGGAATTTCACTCTGTTGCCCAGACTGGAGTGCAATGGTGCAATCTCTGCTCACTGCAACCTTCGTCTCCCAGGTTCAAGCAATTCTCCTGCCTCAGCCTCCCTAGTAGCTAGGGCTACAGGCACACACCACCATTCCCAGCTAACTTTTGTATTTTTAGTAGAGACAGAGTTTCACCATATTGGCCAAGCTGGTCTTGAACACCTGACCTCAGGTGATCTGCCCACCTTGGCCTCCCAAAGTGCTGGGATTACAGGCATGAGCCACCATGCCCAGCCAGCATTCTTGAATTATTGTTGTGAGTGGCTGCTTTTTTAAAAAATGCAAAAATGAAACTATTGTATGAACACTAGAAAATGAGTAAATTATATATGTTTGGTGTTGATATGTTAATTTTCCAAGAACAATCCAAGAGACTCTAAAAGCAAAACTAAGAGAACTAATAAGAATTAAAAAGAGAGTTTTGTAATGTGGATGGTGCAACTATTAATGTTCAATTAGCAGAAAATAGAATCCACTGTAAGAAAAAAAATGATTTAAAAGCGTAAATGTTGTATTAAATAATAATTGTGAGAAGGGTTAAAAGAGGAGACTCTATTCTCAGATTCTCTAATAAATATCCTTGCACTGAAAATAGCTTTGCTTCTGTTGAAAAAAATACTGATAACAGCAGTGCAGGAAGTTGATGAATCAGGGAACTGCTATTGCTACTGCTGACTGCAGGACTTCTAGACAGCTGTCGCCATTGTAACAACACCTGCTGGATGGAGATGCCAAATGCTGAATTAGGACATATTTGCTACAGTTTCTGCTTAAGAACTATTTCTTTTCATCAGGATTTATATGAGCAAAATGCACCTGACTAATTGAAACTAAATTATATTGGGAGGCCATGCTTTTTAGCTTTCTACACTTTGAACTCTAGAAGGGTAGTGGAATAAATTTGAATGACTCAATCTAGTATCTTCTACACTGAGTACAAGATGAGTACACAAAACTTAACAATTTTTCCTGTGCTAGAAATTGTCATATCATAAAAACAGGAAAACATACTCAATCAGAATGGCAAAAAACAAAACAAAAACAAAAACAAAAACAAAAAAAAACTCCGAAGTTCTTAGAGGAAACTTTTACAAGAAAAGTTAATATTTCTTTAAATGACATAAAACAATATATGAAGAGATTGAGAAACATTGTTTATGATTGGAAAGACAGTGAAAATATCAATTTTCTTCAAATAAGTATGTGCAACTGATAAGAATTTAATTAGAATCCTATTTTTCATGATTTGATAAGAAGATTTTGAAATTCACTTGTAAGAATAAATTCTTGAGAGTAGACAAGAAAGGGATGAAAAGGATCACTATTTAAAGCGTTTTGAGAAGACTTCTTTTACCAGGTATTAGAACAACTAATACATTTTGTAAAGAAAAGCCTGAATTAATATAAAATAGTAAACCCAGACAGAGTTGCCAAACTATGTCATGAAGATTTGATTTCTCTTCTGTGAAGAAGGAACAACTTTCTTGCAAATGTATCTGTCACAGGTGGCTATATATTCATAACACAGAATAGTTTACATCCATCTCATATAGTTTGCAATCATTTCTGAGTTGTTTTAGTTTTGCATGAGAAGATATTAGAAGAGAACATACAGACAATGCACACTTGTGAGGTGAGGAAGAACCTCTCAGCCAAGCTAGAAGATTTACATAGGAAATGCTATAATAAAAAGTGTATTTGACTGCATAAAATTAAAATGTTGAATGGCAGAAATTCCACAAGCAAAGTTAATAGATAAATAATAGAGCTGGAAAAAAATATTTTCAACAGATATCACAGGAAAGAGATAAGACATTTGACATTCCAAGAATACTTACATGTAGATAAGCAAAATACAAATGCTCCAAAGAAGAAGCAGCAGAAGATGAGTATAGGCAAACCACAGGAGCGTAACACCCCATGGCTCACAAAAGATGAAAATATGCAGAAATTCAGTAGCAGTCATAGAAATAAAAATTATCATACAATCAAGCATTGATTTGTATCCATCTGGATGCCCCCAAATTTAAAAAGAATAAAGTCATTCAGTCTAAGCTAAGTAGCACTCTAGCTTCATCTATTAAAATCAAATGTAGTGATGTAATAATGTACTTTGTTTTCTTGCTAGTATATAGAAATACGATTGATTTTTAATATCTTGTACTTGTGACTGCTAAACTGACTAGTTCTATTAACTTTTTGTAAATTTCTTAAATTTTCTCCATTAATTTATTAATAGAGTGTTACTCTTTTCATTTCATTTACTCTTTTCATTTCAATCTATGTATCTTTTTTTCTCTTGCCTTACTGTACTGGCCAGAACTACACTACAGTCTTGGATAGAAGTGGTGAAAACAGGTATCCTTGCCTTGTTCTCTAAGAGGGAAAACACTCAGTGTTTTTTCCTTTTATGGTAGTTCTCAGTTTTTTAAGTATATATGTTCCTTTGCAAGTTAAGGGTGTTCTCATCTTAGTTCTCATCTCATTCTTAGTTTGATGAGTTCTTTTCTTTTTAATTATAAGTGGAAGATAAACATTATCAAAGGCTTTTTCTGAATCTATTTAAATGATCATATGCTTTTCTTTTGTGGTCTAATAATGCAGTGAATTACATTGTGTGATTTTAGAATGCTAAGAGCAACATTGCATTCTTGGGGTAAATCTCATCTTGTCATGAAATGTTACTCATTTAACTGTTGCTGGATTTCACTTGATGATGTTGAGATAATAAGTTTTGCATGTATATTCATGAGGATATTTGTTCAATTTGTTCAGAGTTTTCTATTCTTGTATGTTTTTGTCTGGTTTGGGTATCAGAGCCTCACGAAGTGAATTAGGAAATATTTCTCCGCTTCTATGTTCTGAAAATTTTGGTTTATAATTAGTATTATTTCTTTCTATAAATGTTTGTTAAAATTAACCATGAGGCCATCCGGACCTGGAGTTTTCTTCATGAGAAGTTTTTAAGTAAAAATTCAAATTTTTTATGCTCACTAGAATGGTTTTAAATGAAAAATATCCTCAATACCAAATATCGGCAAGGATTTGGAGAGCAACTGAAATCCTCATATATTGCCAATGGGAACACAGAACAGTACAGACACTTTGGAAAGTAGTTAGGCAGTTTCTCACAGAGTTAAACACATATATACAATGTGGCACAGCAATTTCACTCATAGGTATTTATCAAGACAGATGATCACATATGTCTTCACAAAGACTTCTACTCATATATGTGTATGGTGGAATGAATAAATATACCAACATCACTATGCTAAGGGAAAGAACCCAGACACAAATGACTACCTTATTTTGATTCCATTTATGTGGAATTGTAGGAAAATAAAAACTCTAGTCACGGGAAGTTGATCTGTGGTTGCCAAGGGGCAAGCAGTGGGAGGAGGAAACAATCTGTTGTAATGGAGATATTCAGTATTATGATTGTCGTGGTGATTAATACATATATGTATTTGTCAAAATGATCAAATTTTAGTGATCAATGATCACTGAAAATTGGTGAATTATATGTAGGTTATATCTCAGTGAAGCTTATTTAACTAAAAACAAAAGCAATTTTTTAAACTCATTTTAGGTTCAGGGGTACATGTGCAGGTTTGTTATATAGGTACACTTGTGTCACAGGGATTTGTTATACAGATTATTTCATCACCCAGGTAATAAGCCTAGTACCCAATAGTTATTTTTCTGATCCTTTCCTTCCACTCATCCTCCATCCTCAGGTAGGCCCCAGTGTGTGATGTTCCCCTTTGTGTCCATGTGTTCTCATCATTCAGCTCCCATTTATAAGCAAAAACATGCAGTTTTTGGTTTTCTGTGTTAGTTTGCTAAGGATAATGGCCTCCAGCTCCACCCATGTTCCCATAAAGGATATAATCTCACACTTTTTTATGATTCCATAGTATTCCATGGTGACTATGTACCACATTTTCTTTATCCAGTCTGTCATTGATGGACATTTATGTTGATTCTATGTCTTTGCTGTTGTGAATAGTGACAATATAAGAACTTCTTCAGATGTATAGTGTGCACATATCTTTATGGTAGAATAATTTCTATTCCTCTGGATACATACCCAGTAATAGATTTCTAGTTCAAATTGTAGTTCTATTTTTAGCTCTCTGAGGAATCACCATACTGCTTTCCACAATGGTTGAACTAACTTACACTCCTACCAACAGTGTATATTAGCATTCCCTTTTCTCTGCAACCTCACCAGCATCTGTTACTTTCTTATTTTTTAATAGTAGTCATTTTGACTAGTGTGAGATGGTATCTCATTGTGGTTTTGATTTTCATTTCTCTAATGATCAGTAATACTGAGCTTTTACTCATATACTTGTTGGCCACATGTATGTCTTCTATTGAAAAGTATTGGTTCATATCTTTTGCCCATTTTTTAATGGGGTTGTTTGTTTTTTTTCTTGTAAATTTGTTTAAGTTCCTTATAGATGCTGAATATTAGAACTTTGTCAGATGCATAGTTTGCAAATATTTTATCCCATTCTATAGGTCATCTGTTTACTCTGTTGACATGTTATTTTGCTATGCAGAGGTTCTCAAGTATAATGAGATCCCATTTGTCCATTTTTGCTTTTGTTGCAGTTGTTTTTGGCATCTTTATCATGAAATCTTTGCCAGTTCCTGTGTCCAGAATGGTATTGCCTAGGTTGTCTTCCAAGGTTTTTTTTTTTTACTTTAAGTTCTGGGGTACATGTCCAGATCTTGCAGGATTGTTATGTAAGTATACACATGCCATGGTGGTTTGCTGCATCCATCCACCCATCACCTACATTAGGTATTTCTCCTAATGTTATCCCTCCCCAATCTCCCCACTCCCTTCTATTCCTCCCCCAGCCCCCCACCCCCTGACAGGCCCCAGTGTGTGATGTTCCCCTCCCTGTGTCCATGTGTTCTCGTTGTTCAACACCCACATATGAGTGAGAACATGCAGTGTTTGGTTTTCTGTTCTTGTGTCAGTTTGCTGAGAATGATGGTTTCTAGCTTCATTCATGTCCCTGCAAACGATATGTACTCATCCTTTTTTATGGCTGCATGGTATTCCATGGTGTATATGTGCCACATTTTCTTTATCCAGTCTATCATTGATGGGCATTTGGGTTGGTTCCAGGTCTTTGCTATTGTAAACAGTGCTGCAATGAACATACACGTGCATGTGTCTTTATAACAGAATGATTCATAATCCTTTGGATATATACCCAGTAATGGGATTGCTGGGTCAAATGGTGTTTCTATTTCTAGATCCTTGAGGAATTGCTACACTGTCTTCCTCAATGGTTGAACTAATTTACACTCCCACCAACACTGTAAAAGTGTTCCTATCTCCCCACATCCTCTCCAGCATCTGTTGTCTCCTAATTTTGTTTTAATTTAATTATTTTACTTTAGGTGCATACTATATCTGGCATTTCTCCCCATGTTATCCCTCCCCACCCTCCCCTCCCTCCCCACCCCCCATTGTCTCTCTCCTACGCCCCCAACTGTCCCCTGTGTGTGATGCTCCTCTCCCTGAGTCCACGTGTTCTCGTTGTTCAACACCCACCTATGAGTGAGAACATACGGTGCTTGGCTTTCTGTTCTTGGGTCAGTTTGCTGAGAATGATGGTTTCCAGATTCATCCAAGTCCCTACAAAGGACACGAACTCATCATTTTTTATGGCTGTGTAGTATTCCATGGTGTATATGTACCACATTTTC
>PVKV010018388.1:0-44971 GCA_004027835.1 Alouatta palliata
ATTCATTCATCTAACCATCCATCCATCTCCCCATCTATCCATCTATCCATCCATCCGTCCACCCACCCACCTATCCATCCATCCATCCATCCATCCATCCACCCATTCATCCATTTATCCACCTATCCATCCATCCATCCATCCATCTAACCATCTATCCTCCATCCATCCATCCATCCTTCCATCCATCCACCCATCCATCCATTTATCCACCTATCCATCCATCCATCCATCCATCCCTCCACCTATTATCTATCATCTATGTATCTGTAAATCTAACTACCCATTCATCCATCCAACTCTCTCCATATCTATCAATCTATCTGTTTATCTATCTATGCATCCATCCACCTCTCTGTATTTATCTATTATCTATATCTGTGTATCTGTCTGTTCATCAGTATATCTATCTATCCATCCATCCATCTCTCCATATCTATCATTTATCTATCTTTATAGGCCCCTCTCTCTTACTAACTGATTATCACATTGCATATACATAAGTACAGACATACACATATATGTAAAAATCAAATAATAAAATATTAGACATTGCATTGCAGTAATGCTAAGACACATTATTTCACATTTTGATATCTCTGAAATCAGAATACATCTCACAAGAAACAGAATGGTTTGACAATATTTTTCTTCTCTTAGTCTTACATTAAAAAATGAAGTATCTTACAATCAAAACCCTCTGAGATTCAATGGGATGGTTATAAAGAACTTTGAAAGAAAATAATCTAGAACAATCTCTTCATTGAAAGGCCTTCAATGGCTTTACCAAGGTGAAAGTTCTAGTAAAAAGAATAGGGTCTTGAGTGGAAATACTTGACTTTTCCTTCATCTCACCGTCTGCTCCACACATCATGTATTTCTTCATGGACATAAACATGTGTATACACACACACACGTACATCAGACACACACATGTACACCACACATACACCAGACACACACACATGCCAGACACATAGACCCACACACGTGCACATGTACACACACACACAGGCACACCACACACACACCAGACGCACACACATCAGACACACACATATACACACACACATACACACCAGACACATACATAGGTACCCACACAGACACACACACACGTACACACACACATACACACATGCATATCAGACACACATGCAAACACATCCACACACATGCACACCAGACACACACACATGCACACGTACACACATTCACGCCAGATAGCACCTGGATGCTTGTTACATAATATATTATATATCATTGTTATGTCATATTTTGCTTATTTAATTTTGGAAAAGTCTTACCCTCAGTATTGAATTTTTACAAAACAGTCTCCAAGAATCTTGAATCTTAACCTACATGAACTGTATCATATTACCTTTCATAGCCAGAAATGTAAAGAAAGGCCTCGTTGGATGAAGCAATCTTGCTTGTCCCTCCCACCCCAGGTCTGCAGGTCTCCTGTGAGAAGGGTGGCAAAGGCTGCTCAGGGGTGGTTGGGAACTGCCCCAGGGTCCCAGAGCTCAGAGCAAACTCTGTCCTGACCGAGGGAACAATGAGTTCTGCTGTCTTTTGTAACACTGTATGGAATGGAGATTTATTTTTTCTTGCTTCCTGGGCCATTCTCAGTTATAGGGACAACTTCCTATTGTTTGGAACCACCCCAAAGAATCTGTCTTTGGCCAGATGTGCTCCACTGTGGAAACATTTCTGGAATGAAATTAGTTTGCTGTTATAGCATTGACTACAGGCGTAACTCCTCGTTAATCTGGGCTAGCCCTTGCAGCTAAGATCTGTCTCTCTGCTGTGCCTCAGCACTCAGCCAAGGACCTTAAAGATGTTGGTGTTCAGGAAGGATCTATCCAAAAAACCCCTACTCAAACCTGTTCCCCCTTCTGGACCCAGGCTCTCTGTTTTCATGGTGGGTGATTAATAAATGGAGAATGAATGAGGGATGATGGGAAGGAGGAGAGAGCGAGAGAGTGCGGGGGGAACAGAGATGCCCCTACCATCTCCGGAATGTCGGTAGACTAAGGCCATCATAAGGACCTTCCTAAGGGCCTTAGAAAAGCACAAATTCTTTAATAAAGGACATAAATAAAACCAGGGGAGTTGTACACTTGTTGGAATGGTACAGGTTCACTTTCTAGTTCAGTGTGCAGAATTCTGGGATGGATGCCAATTAAACCATGCTTGCTGGAGCTGGGAGAAGCCCCACATTCTGGCAGCGTTTCCTCCAGGAAAGCGCGAGGCACTGGGGCTGAGCGTCCAGCTGAGGCGGGCACCGCAGGCTTGGCTGAGCTGCCAGAGATTTGCAAAGGCCACTCCTCCCCACATCCAAAGCCCACCAGATTAGCCAAGGGAGGCTTAACCTTATTTTAAAAAGTTCACTCCATCTTCCAACCTACAGACTCGAGTGGGGCTGAAGGTGCAAGCCCAGAGGAAAGAAGGTGCCTCCTGAGCAGCTGGGACTCCAAACACACCCTTGGAAGGTGCTCCTGTACCCAGGGTACACTTCCCGCAACCCTCCGCAGGATCCTGCCTTTTCGTGATGACACGTTCTGCAGTATCATCATTTCCAAGTCACCCTTGTCCTAAAGCACAAAAAGCCACTGGCCAACCCTACATAATCTAAGATAATTCACCACCTCCTCCTGGAGCTGTTTTCCAGCAGAGCGGAGGCTAGAGTCCAGCCCTCTGCACCCTTCTCATCCCCCGCCCCAGGGATTCTCCCAAGGCAACATTAAAAAGAAAAAAGCCAGTATCTCTCAGGATCTACCAAAAATATAATGTACAGTACACATTTCCCACATTTGCACAAAATTTGGACTTTTGAAATGGAAATGTTTTTCTGAAACTATCCTCACTTTTCTCATCTCATAAAAATGACAAAACCTAAGGCCACATCTGACACAGCCCAGGCTGAGGCAGGAGAATCCCTTGAACCTGGGAGATTTCCTCTTTGCTTACCTGAGCTTCTGGTTTAGTGTGTTTCAAGGAAGGTCTCTCAGGCTACAGCATTTGCACCTGGGGGAATTACGGCTTTAACTTTCTTTGTAAAAAGAAGATCAAGAATTGTTGTCAAAATAGATTCTTTGCTATTCTTTTCTTCCCTCGGTTGTCTCCAAAAAGAAATTAGCAGTCACAGTCTCCACCTCTACATTATCCTTAAGAAAATACCATTGTGTTTGCTCCAGAATTCAGGGGCGCACAGGCCTGGCCGCCCCTTTCTTGTGGTTGTCTGCAGCGGAGCCCCCGGCTTTGTACTGAGACGAGCGTCTCTCAGGCGTTTATTAAGTGATGTTCGAAGGCACCGGTATCTTCTCTTTCATTCTGCTCACACCGACACGCAGGATTCACTTGGGAGGGATCAACTGGCCACAAAGCACACATGCCAAAGCAAGACATGGATTTCTACCCTGCCCTGGAGTGCTGGGACCAGCCATACCCTTCCCCGCCCACAAACCCAAAAGGTACAAAAACAGCAGCATGTTGAGGAGGGGGTAGGCGGAGGACGAGGATGCTTGCTTTCAGTCTCTGCTCCTGCAGCAGCTGTCACGGTGACGTGTCTCAGTTTCCCCATCTGTAAGGTGGCAATGGTGGTGATGACTATGCTGGTAGGAAGCACTGGAAACTAAATCATCCCTAAAGTCTCACTGAGCTCTAAAATATCCCGATTGTTGGCCAGGTGCGGCAGTGGCTCACGCCTGTAATCCCAGCACTTTGGGAGGCTGAGGTGGGTGGATCGCTTCAGGTCAGGAGTTTGAGATCAGCCTGGCCAACATGGTGAGACCCCATCTCTACCAAAAATACAAAAATTAGCCGGGCATGGAAGAGGGCACTTGTAATCCCAGCTACTCGGAAGACTGAGGGAGGAGAATCACTAGAACCAGAGAGATGGAGGTTGCAGAGAGCCGAGATCACGCAACTGCACTCCAGCCTGGGTGACAGAGCTAGACTCTCTCTCTCAAAAAAAAAAAAAAAAGTCTTAACACACCCTGATTGTCCCTTAGAATTCTCAGTGAAAAGAAGAGAGCCAGACGTGGTGGCTCACACCTGTAGTCTCAGCACTTTGAGAAGCCGAGGTAGGCAGATCACTTGAGGTCAGGAGTTTGAGACCAGCCTGGCCAACATGGTGAAACCCCGTCTCTACCAAAAATACAAAAATTACCAGGGCATGGTGACCAGTGCCTGTAATCCCAGCTACCCAGGAGGCTGAGGCAGCAGAATCCCTTGAACCTGGGAGACGAAGGCTACAGTGAGCCGAGATGGTGGCACTACACTTCAGCCTGGGTAACAGAGTAAGACTGTGTCCAAACTCCTGCAAATTAAAGTAAGACCATGGTGTTCATCCCTTTGCTGATCAACATGCCGAAGGCCATATGGCATTTTTCCTCCTTGGGCCTCAGTTTCCTTATCTGCAAAACGGTATCCTGGGACCAGAAGACCTCTCTGTAAAGTCCAACCTGAAAATTTCATGACTCCTCCCAAGAAAATAGTCACAGTGTGTACTCTTAACACATGGAAAGCCTGCCAGGGAAAATGAGGATGAACTTTTAGTGGACGTGAATTTGAAAGGTGGGCAGAGTTGCCAAAGACCATTTCTGGAGCAAAGATTGGGTCTAATGTGCCATCTTTTCTTCTTTCAGAGCCGACCTCTGTCATGGCCGAAGAGGAGGCAGCCTGTATGTTGCAGTTTTATGGCACCAAGAAAACCTTTCTTGACCTGCTGCAGGGGAAGCTCTAAATTCCATCTGAGAATGCAAATGCCCTTCGTCTCAGGCTCTCATCCCCAAGCAAACGCAAACCCTCTGGAAGGCTGTGGTGAATGTAGGCCTTACAGATTATTTTCAGCTACTTTTACTTCCATGCCAGCACGAATCAGATGTTTCCTCTGAGAAGGTTTGACAGGGGAGAGGCCAAGCCCGTCAGGACACGGAGGGCTTCTTGAGAATATGGAGTGGAGAGACAGGGGCAGACCTCCAGTTTCTTGCTCTTTCTCAGCTACAAGCAGGTGACCTCCCACTTTTCATCTGGGACCCTCCCCTGCTCCAATGGCGATGTCCCCAGCCTCGCTGCCCCGGGGACGCCACAGTTCAGATGCCCACCAATTATCTCTCTGCCCCCAGGGCCCCAAGTCTGTGTTCTCTCCTTTGGTTAAAAGCACAACATTCCTCCAGTGTTCAGAACAAGAACCCAAGCTCTGAAGACCCCCGAGTGCCCCTCCCTCTGCCCCTACTACGGCGGTTTTCCAAGAGGCACCCTGCTGAGCTCTCCCTCTACGGCCACCGTCTGTGGGGCTGCGGGACTGCCCTGGGGGAGCAGGGGGTGGGGATCATGTCTGCACCACAGGAAGAAGACTCCCCACGGCAGTGCCATGTGCCTTCACCACCCACTGCTTCCCCAGCATGTACCATCCACAGCATCACAGCACCAAGGGCCGTGTTTCGCTTCATTCAAAGGCGGGTGCTGTGAGGGGAGCATTTTCTACTCTGTCTGATGACGGGCCCCACGTGCCTGGAGTCTCGCTGACACATAAGACTTCCTCAGTAGACATGTGTTGCTGCATAAATTTTACCCTTGAAAGAGCCAATATAAACAAAGAAATGGCAGCAGTCCCCACAAGAGGCTTCCTGGAGTTCACACGCTAGGGCACAGCACCAGCATCCTGGCTCAATCCTCAGTGCTTATCAAGACCTCTAGCTTCCCATTCCAGCCACAGTGTCACAAACAGGGCTGGGGCCTTTGCTTCAGCTGTTACTCCGAGGGAGCCCTGGCCCCTCACCTCATTCCCTGCTGAGGCCTGTGGGTCGTCCCCTCAGACCTGCAAGCACCCCCCCTACAGGCTGGAATGCCAGGCCCACAGCCAGACAAGGCCAGGGACGGGCGGCAGAGATGCCCAGGAGGTGAGCTTGATTCTTGACTCTGCCCACTCAGGTGTGCTTGCAAGCTGGGGGTGAGAGGGTCCAGCAGTGCTGTTGGACAGCAAAGGCCCCCTGCTGCCATCCCTCCCCCGGACGCACCTATGTGGGGGCCTGGCTGAGCGCCACCGGCCCCTGCACAGGAGAAGTTGCTTTTCTTGAACTTCAGCAGTGGTAGGGAAAGTTTCAAAGGAAAAAGTTATGCATGTGGTTTCAGAAATAAAGCAATAAGATTGCCCTGGGGGGAGGGGTGCCCAGATGGGATGGGAAAAGACAGGGAGGGGCTCAGCTGTTTGTTGGGGTCTGTGGAAGAGGGTGTGTATTTACAGAAGCCACTGCGTTTTCCGGGGAACGACTCCTGGGCAAAAGCACTCAAGAAACCAAAACAACAGGTAATTCAGAGACAAGCCAGGCACAGGGGTGGCTGCAAAGCTGTCTGAACAAAGTGGTGACAATTTCAAAGACCGGTGGAAGCGAAAGCTGCTTGCTTTTTTTGGGGGGCTCTTTTCTTGGGCACTGCCCAGTGGTGATCATGCCCTCTGTTGACTCAAACACTTGCAGAGGCACGGGGAGCTTGCAGCATCCGACCTGCTCTGAGGCCAGACCCAAGGAAGGTTTGGGGCTGATGGTATGATGTCGTCTGCAGGGAAGAGGGGCTGAGCATACCCCTCCCTGGGCCCATTCTTCAGGGACTGTCACCATGGTCTCCTCGTGTCCTGTCTGTCGGACGCCAGGACCCCTGCTTCCTCCTGACCGGTGTGGGTTAGGCACCTTCTGCGCACTCAGCGTGGATTGGGGCACCAAGTATGCAAAGCTGCCCCTGAAACCAAACACCTGCCTGGGGTCTGCTCACTGGGCCGCCTTCCGGGAGCCCTGGACGCCCCTTCTCCACATGCGGCCGCTGTGGGACCCCACGCGCAGGCTTCACTGAAATGGGCTTCCTCTTGCAGCCAAGGGTGGGAGAACCCGGCAGTGGGGACAGGAAACAGGTTCATTGCTAAACAGTCCAGGATGCTCATCTTCTGCCACTGGTTTTGATCCGTGGGAGGGGGACCCGGCAGTGAGAAAGGAAGTGGGTTCATCACTGAGCAGTCCAGGACGCTCATCTTCTGCCACTCGTTAGGATAGCAACCCCACTTCCCTTGGGACCCCAGAGTCAAATGATGTGCCTGTTTTTGGATGCCTAAGAGGGGCTAAGGCCACCAGCCGGGCCGTGGAGCACTCTGGGTGTGAAAACAGAAGAACACGCTGCCACGGTGGCACAGCTGAATGGAGAATCAGAGGGAACCAGAGACAGCCAGGGCTGGGAGTGGGGAGCTGCAGCCTAAAAATCGACAGTGCTGGGCAAGGCTGGAGAGCCAGGGACAGAAAACACCCAACCCCTCTCTCCTCTCTGACTTGGTTTCTATCGGCCAAACCCGGCTGGCAGCAGAGGGCTGGAAAGCCCAGGAGATGGGGCTCCCGGGGGTCTGTGTGCCACGGCCTGGGGCAGAGTGGGGCCCAGGGAACACAGGAGGCAGAGGAGCCGGCTTCCTTAGGGTCCCACGCCTAAGCATCTCCTGCACGCTCGCCTGGCCCCCGGCCTGCCCCCGTGCCACCTGCAGCTCCCAGCCACTCCAGGTCTGCTCTCTGGGGGCCCCCTGCAGCCACACGGCTGCTGGCCACCCTGGCACGAGGCCAACTGCAGGCCTGGCTTCATGATCCCTGCCTGCTGCTACCTCCATCCAGCACGTCCTGGCGTGGCTTCTGCTAGGTGGAGGTTCAGGTCAACCAAGAATCAAACTCAGCCTGACACGGAGCATGTGGTGGCTGATTAGCAAGCAGTTGCCTGTTACTTAGAGGACGGCCACCAGCCAAGTCCTGTGGCTGTGGGTAAGGTCAGCCAGATGGCAGCAGGGAGGCCTGGTGGCTCACTCAAGCGGGGAGGATGCCGCTCTTCAGGGCTGTCCCAGGCCCAGGCACATTGGCACCTGCTGAGTCACTGTGAGTATTGCAGGGCACACACCCACCCCAGGGGCCTCTGGGGAGAGTCTGTGATCCCTCGGGGTGGCCAGGCTGGGAGCTGCCTGCAGGCTGTCACTTAGCATCCAGAGTGACAGGGCCCCCTCCCACCTGGTCAGCCGCAGATCACAGTGAGCCCGAGCGGTAGGAGTGGAGTGGGCTAGAGAGGGGATTCCTCACCCCACATCTCCCCTTTCTGTGCCTTTGACTCTATCTTTATCATGCGTTTTTATGAGATATGATTGATTTCTTTTTTTTTTTTTTTTTTGAGACAGAGTCTCGCCCTGTCTCCAAGGCTGGAGTGCAGTGGTGTGATCTCGGCTCACTGTAACCTCCACCTCCTTGGTTCAAGCAGTTCTCTGCCTCAGTCTCCCGAGTAGCTGGGATTACAGATGCCCGCCAGCACAACTGGCTAATTTTTGTATTTTTAGTAGAGAAGGGGTTTCACTATCTTGGCCAGGCTGGTCTTGAACTCCTGACCTCATGATCCATACTCCTTGGCCTCCTAAAGTGCTGGGATTATACATGTGAGCCACCATTCCTGACCACAATTGAATATTTTTAAATGGAGTTAAATAATGGTTCAATTACATGAGGCAGAGCTTCTCCTGTGCTAGACATTCCTCACGCCCTACACCTCCCAGGCCCAAGCCTGTCCCCTCCAACAGAACAGAGCCTAATCGTGGAGAATTGTGGCGTAGCCAGCACTCCCCCTGGATTAGTCTGTTCTCAGGCTGCTAATAAAGACATATCCAAGACTGGATTATTTATAAAGGAAAGAGGTTTAAAGGACTCTCAGTTCCACATGGCTGGGGAAGCCTCACAATCATTGTGGAAGGCAAAGAAGAAGCAAGGCGCATCTTACATGGCGGCAGGCAAGAGAGTGTGTGCAGGGGAATCCCCATTTTTAAAACTATCAGATCTCGTGAGACTTACTCGCTACCACGAGAGCAGTATGGGGGAAACCACCCCCATGATTCAATTACCTCCACCTGGCCCTGCCCCTGATATGTGGAGATTATCACAATTCAAGGTAAGATTTGTGTGGGGACACAGCAAAACCATATCACCCCCTAACTTTTCAGGGGCCTGGGGCTCTCTCTTAGCCTGCCACTCCATGAGGTCCTGGGTGCCCCAGGCTGCAGACAACCACCCTTTCCTTCCTCTGGCCCCCTGCCTCCCGCCACATGACCAACAAAACAACCACTGTACAGCTATGCGCTGCTACAGATACTTCCCTCTGCAATGGACCACATATGCCATGGTGGTCCCATGAGATTTCGGCAAGGTGAAAATCTCCTATTGCCCGTCACAGTGTCATAGTGCCACACGTTACTCACAGGTCTGCAGTGATGCTGGCATAAACAAATCTCCCACACAGACTTTTTATCATTACTTTAGAGAGAGCTTCTTCTACTTGTAATGGAACTGTCAACTGTAAAGCAGCCCCGGCAGGTCCCTTCAGGTGTTGAGAAGAAGGCATTGTTAGCACGGGAGATGACAGTGCCATTTTCTGCCTCTGGAGACCTCCCAGGGGGGCAGGACATGGAGGTGGAAGATGGTGACACTAAGAATCCTGACCCTGTATAGGCCTAGGCTAATGTGAGTGTTTGTGTCTTTGTTTGATGCAAACACATTTAACTGGTAAGAAATAATAATAATTTCTAATAAGGAAAAAGGCCTGCAGAATAAGAATATAAAGAAATGAAATATTTTTGTACAGCTATACAATGTGTGTTTTAAGCTAAGTGGTATTATAAAAGAGTCAAAACGTTTTAAAAAGTTAGAAAGTGTATAAAGTAAAAAAGGTGCAGCGAGCTAAGGTTAATTTGCTATTAAATAAAAAAGTGTTTTAATAAGTGGGGCGCAGCCTCAGTGTGGAGTGTCTACAAAGTCACTGTCCCACTGTGCAGTCATGGCTCAGGCTTCACAGCCACCCAGCACTCACTCACTGACTCACCCAGAGCAACTTCCAGCCCTGCCAGCCCCACTCTCGGTCAGGGCCCCACACAGGTGTCCCACTGTTTGTCTTTCATGCGTGTTTTTACTGTGCCTCTTCTGTTTAGATGTATTTAGAGGCACAGGTCCTCACCGCTGTGTGACAGTTGTCTGCAGCGTCCAGTACGGTACTGTGCCGTCCAGATTTGTGGTCTAGGAGCCATGGGCTACACCATCCGGCCCAGATGTCCGAGGCTGTCCCATCCAGGAGTCCAGGGCTGTGTGAGAGCACTCTAGGAGGTTTGCATGACAACAAAACCACCTAATGATGCCTTTCTCAGAACGTGTCTCCATCGTGAAGTAATGCAGGGCTGTATTCCGTTTTCAGGAGCAGCTGCCCTGCCCCTGGCACGAGGAAGGAGGAATGTGAGGGTTCAGGGCAGTCTGGAAAGGGCCTTAGGGTCGGGAGGCATTTCCTCCTCTCTCTTAGCCCCCAGGCTCCATTCATTGCCTTTACAAAACCCCAGACCAGAGGCCTCTATTCCCAGTGCTGGGGTAGCCACACCTGCAAATCTGGGCTCCCTCTTTAGAAAAGGAGTTTACATCAGCGGAGATTTCCTCCACACATGCAGGGAATGCAATGGGTGAGAGGACCCGGGGGTCTTTCCTCGGCGGAACGCTCTTCCCAACATCCCCACAGGGAGTGTGTCTTGCTTGTGAGGCTGAGGTGGGGGGATATCACCTCCCTTGGGATCAGCCTCTCTGGTGGCCAATGCTTGGACAGGTTCCAGGGTGTCTTCTGTGGACTGACGTCTCACTCCACTACTCAGAGGCAGCCTCATTTGCTCTGACGGGGCTGCTTTTGAGGGTAGGGGCGCAGTCTACCCTGTCCTTGCAAGTTTTCTTGAGATGCAATTCACACACCACACAACTCACCAGTTTAAGGTGTACAATTCAATTATTTCCAGAAAATTCACAGAGTAATGCAGCCATCACCACAGTCACTTTTGAGCATTACCCACTACAGAAACCCTGAGCCCATTCCCAGTCCCTCCCAGTCCCTGCAGCCTCCCTGCTCTGCTCCAGCCTGTGGCCCACTCATCCTCCTCCTGTCTCCCTGGATCTGCCTGTCCTGGGCATTGCATGGAAAGGAACCATGCTCTGTGTGGCTTTCTGTGTCTGGCTGGGTCACGACGCATCATGTTTTCAGGACTCGCAGCGCTGGAGGCTGTGCTAGAGCTTCCCGCGCGGTTGCTTTGGGGAATCCGGCCTTGATAGTGCTTCAAGGCCCCAGAGATCCTCTGAAGGGGCCCCTGGAGGAGGGGCGGGCCCTAGTGAGAGCAGAGAGTGAGAGCTGAGAGTGAGAGCACTCCCCGGGGTCGTGGGGTGGGTAGGCTGATGCCCCCGGGTGCGCAGCCCAAGGCACGTGGTGTCATCCCTCCAACATGCTAACACTGAGAGCATTTACCTGAGTTGGAGCCTTGGGAGAGATAAAACTGAGAAGACAGAGAGAGTGTGGACAGGGGGAGGAGAGGCCGGGTTGTGAGCCAGTTGTGTGTAGATGTGCAGATGAGAGGCAGGACTCAGATGCTCAAACACAAAACAATACAAAAAAGAATCGGATCCCTTTCCCAGCGGATGTAGCATCTTTTTGAAGCCCGAGACCCGTTCCCTCTCCTCCCGCTCCGAGCTTCGAGAATTCTCCATTCTCCTGAGCCTGAAACAACTTGGTACCTGTCCCCTGGTTAATTCTTGAACTGTGTGACAGACATTAAGCACTTTGGAAGGCAATTGGAGGTGTGGGACTAGCAAAAAGGAAGTAATAAGTTCACATGAACAGTAGTGTTAAGGTACGAGGGAAACAATTCGGGACTCCTGCAGCCACGGACCCGCTTGCCACCCACTTCTCCAGCCTCGCGGGGAGCACCAGGTGGCCAGTCCAGTGAACCAGGAAGGCCAGGAAGCTTGGGAGTAGATAGGAGACATTGCAGGTGGGGAGAGAGTGGTGGTCGAGGAAGCAAAATGCCTAGCCAGGACCGGCCTCTGGGGAGCCCACGGACCAGGCAAAGGTCACCGTCAGCAAATGAAATAAACGCAAGAGGGGTCATCAGCGGCAAAGCCACACCTAACAGAAGGGCAGATCCGGGCTCTCTCGGCCCAAGGTGTCACAGTGTGGGGCACCTGTTTAAGAAAAATTACACAAACTCCAATTGCAAAATCACATACGGAGTGAATCTTCCCTTAGAACGAGAAGAGAGTATGACAAATTGCAAGTTCTTAGAAGCTGACAAATGCCGCAGACACCGCACCATTTTTAAAAATGAGACTTTTACCAGCTCACCCGGCAGCACACCTTCCTAATACTTCTTTCTGAACTTCCTGCCCTCTTTGTACGACAGTTCTGTACAGTCAGTTCTTCACCTCTGCGGTCTACTGATTATACAGATTGGTTTTCTTTATATCCCTCTCATCCGCTGTCTAGGAAGATTCTTTCAACTTTCTTTTTCTCTTCTATTGTGAGTTTAATTTCCTTTTGTTTTTGGTTACCGAGATTCTTCATTATTGAGACACCCCGAGTTTTTATTTGCTTTGGCCTAGGAGAGGGCTGATGGCATTTTAAAAGTCCAGCCTCCCACCTGTCACTTTATTTGTGTCTTCCACTGGGATCATTGCTTCCCTGTATTCTGATTGTATGATGGTCAACATGAAGTTTATAGGAAACAGAGGCACAGGTAAGAGTGTGCTGAGTGGACACGAAAGTGGACACTCTGCTTCCCTGAGCTACTTAATTGAGCATCAGATGTCTTACTGACTTATTTGTGGGTGTGTTTATATATTTTTTGACAGTGGAGTAGTTATTTCTTCAAGCTGTGTCACTGGGTTTGTGGCCATTTTGTTGCCATTGTTGGGAACAGGCAGAATGAGTTAAGACCAGAAGTGTGCTATGATGTAACAAGAGGAGTCAGAATGCTGACAGGGGGTGGCTCCCCACTGGCCTCACTCTGCCTGGAGGCTGCCAGTCACAGGACTCTGATGTATTCTCCTTCCCACAATTTACAGCATCGTCAAGAGTGTTGGCTGCATTTAAATGTGCACACACTGCATGGGCAGGTGTGTTCTCGTCAAGGGAACACAGGCACGTAGAGTGAGTGTTCAGAGTGACCATGTGCTCTTCACGAGGCTCATCAATGGAAGAACCTCCCATAAGTAGCTCCTGCTCCTGACATTCGAAACCTTGTTTCTCCTCCTCTGCCGAGTATTCCGGGGGCCGATTCCCTGAGCACAGTCACACAGCTGTGGAACCTCTGGCCCTGAGAAGTATTTCTGGAAGCCATTCCTGTACCTGGATGGGTAGCAGTAACCCAGCCCCACACCCGGCTGGCTGTGAATCACCGTATCTCTCCCATTCACCCAAATTACCGTATTTCCGGCTCAACTTTGCCTTAGCTGGACCCAGGGTATTGTGAAGAATCCAGCACCACAGAACATGAAGGCAAATGTGATACAGAAAGACAGCAATGCAAATGCATTGTGATTAAAGCATCTTTCTTTTGCAAATGTAAAAAAAATACAATTGTGCCGAAACATGGCTAGGGCTCCTTCCCCGGTTTTGCCGCCATTCCCACTCTGGGCAAAGGCCACTTTATCCTGAGTCTTCCCCTCCCGCAGCCCACCGCATACCCCTCCTGTGCTGTCTCTGTTGCTTCCCTCCTCTGTCTCTTCATTTTCCCACTGAGAAGAATGTGCCACGAGGTATCTGGGAAGGGAAGAGGATCCACAGAACTGCACCAGGAGAAGCACAAAATGGCAGTGCTTCCGAGACTGAGGTTTGCACATGCATCAATTCAGCTTTCACAGAATTTCAGTAAGATATCCATTTGGAAACTTTATAAAGTGATTCCAAGATACACGTTAATGAAAAACAAGCAAAAATAACAAAACCAAAGTTTTCAAAAAATAGAGATGGTGGGTGAAATAGTTGGGATATTAATCCCACCAACATCTCTAATGAAAAACAAAGATAAATCAAAGACTGGTCCTGCACTCAACAACTATTAACTGAGTTAAAATTATATTCAAGGAACAGAATAAACAGAACTAAATCACATCGCGGAATATATAAAAATGGGTTCTGCAGTCTAAAGGAAAGAAATGCATACGCAAGAAGGTGTTGGGAAAATTCAGCAAGGGACTGTCTCACAAACCCACCGGTGAGCTGGGAGCAGAGCCAACTGTGTGCCTCCCCTCCCTGCCCCGCCCACCAGGGATAGCTTGGGAATTGGCCATCTGGGAGTATTTACACCACAGAAAGCAGCAAATATTACACGTCAAGGTTGGGTGCTCTTTTTTTCCCCCAGAGAGACAGTTGTTAAACAATTACCATCACGCTCCTGGCTGATATACACAAAAATGAATTTCAGAATAAGTGAAATGTAAATGTGAACAGTAAGAATTTTAATGAGCTAGAAAGACAGAAATGAGTATTTAACTAAGCTCTGTATGAAAGCAACTCAGAGTAGAGGATCAGTGATTTCTCACACCTGGGAGTTAACAATGTATGGACATAAAATGCGAAACACAAAATTCAAAACACATGACACACTGAGAAGACATTATCTGTAATAATAGATGGCTAATATTTACATCAACAAGTAATATACAACATCCTACTAGAAAATGAACAAAGAAAAGGTAAACCAGAAGAAATGAAAAATAAATAATAAATACCAAAAAATATTCCATCTCTGTAACAATAAAGGAAATGAAAATGAAACGCCGATGTCATATAATTTCTTGAATCCAGTGGAAGCTACTCTGAAATGCTCCTATTCAACACTGGCGTGAGTAAAATGAAACTGATGCTTACAGAGGGCTGGTAGAGAATCCCACAGCTGAGCGACTTGGCAATACGAGTCAAATCTTGACAGGTGTTTTACTCTTTCTTCCAGTAGTTAGGAATCTATGTGAAGGGAAAAACACTAGCTGCACAAAGGCATATATAGAAGATATTCACTATAGCATTACTTATAATAGCGATTAAGGCAACATGATTTAAATGCCAAACAATGGAAATACACTTAAATAGGCCAGCATAGTGGCTCATGCCTGTAATCCCAGCACTTTGGGAGGTCAAGCCTTAGGTGATCTACCCAAGGTCAGGAGTTCAAGACCAGCCTGGCTAATGTGGAGAAACCCTGTCTCTACTGAAAACGCAAAAATTAACCGGGTGTGGTGGTGAGCACCTGTAATCCCAGTGACTCAGGAGGCTGAGGCAGGAGAATTGCTTGAACCTGGGAGGCGAAGGTTGCAGTGAGCCGAGATCGTGCCACTGCACTCCAGCCTGGGCAACAAGAGCAACACTAGGTCTCAAAAAGAAGAAAGAAAAATAAATACACTTAAATAAATTATGGTGCTTGCATGGTTGAAATACTATATTGCCATAAATATTGCTTTTCAATTTGTAATAATGTATAGAAGAAAATTTGTGATGTAATTTAAGTTTTAATAAAACACAATAATAGATGTGTCTTTAACCACATTACAAAAACATACACAAAAGGCACACAGAAGAGAGCCTATCAAAATTATGTTAACAATGTTAAGCACCTCTGGATTAGAGATTTGAGGTGCTGTGCCTTTTCTTTATAAAATTGCATTATCGCTGTGTCGGTAAAGTCAAAGGCCAAGTTGAGAATCTGACTGTGGTTCTAGCCCACTGCTGTCTAATAGAAAATAATGCAAGCCACATATGCAGTTTTAGGTTTTCTTTCTTTTTCTTTTTCTTTCTTTCTTTCTTTCTTTTTTTTTTTTTTTTTTTTTTTTTTTTTTTTTTTTTTTTTTTTTTTTTTTTTTTTTTTTTTTTTTTTTTTTTTTTTGTTTTATTTGAAACAGAGTCTTACTCTGTCACCCAAGCTGGAGTGCAATGGAGCGATCTCAGCTCACTGTAACCTCCGCCTCCCCAGTTCAAGTGATTCTCCTGCCTCAGCCTCCTGAGTAGCTGGGATTATAGGCATGTGTCACCACACTTGGCTAATTTTTGTAGTTTTAGTAGAGACAGGGTTTCACTATGTTGGTCAGGCTGGTCTCGAACTCCTGACCTCAGGTGATCTGCCCGTCTCGGCCTCTCAAACTGCTGAGATTACAGATGTAAGCCACTGTACCCAGCCCCTGTAGTTTTAGATTTTCTAGGAGACACAGAAACGGAAAAAGGAACCAAATGAGATTAATTTTAATAGTATATTTTATTAATTTAATATGTCTAAATATTATTTCAAATGTGATGTTTTCAAATTATGAAGACATCTTGAATTCTTTCTTATTTTCATAGCAAATCTCTTACTTTATACACACAGGGCATCTCATTCACAACAGCCACATTGCAAGGGCTCCGTAGACAAACGTGACCAGCGGCTGCCATATTGGACAGCGCGGCTCTAGGGCCACCCCCAGAATGCACGCACAGCACATCCTACCTCGGAAGATGGACATCTGGGACTCCAGAACAACAACCCAATGTCTCGCAAGCACAGACCATCCTGGATAGTCAACAGCACCTTGGTAACCTAGAGTTGAGGTGCTGAAAGTCACTGAAGATAAGGATGGCCAACGTTTCTTTACCCATGCCCTTGTTGTACATTTTGACTGCTAAATGTTTAGAAATAAAACCTCTCCTTTTTCTAGCATTTTTGCACATGGCCTAAAACTAGAGGTGAATTGGTCACTCTCAGATGTTCACACACTGATTGGACTCTCAAGGGTTAACCTGCATGGTGTTTTGGAAATGTTTAGCAACTGCTTTTCTAGTTTTGAAAGATATTTACAAGTTGGCCATTTCCTCACTCCTACAATGACCAAGCTGCATATATGTTAAAATTGATTTGATTTATCTTGTGATTAGGTTCATGAAAGCTGTTCTTTTCCTAATTCAATTAAGATTAATTCTTATACTCTCTTGGAGATCTGTGGCATAAGGGCTTCTGATATTACTGATTAATTCCATTTTGACTGCTTTAACTTACACCATATCCCTTATACTTGGCCATATCCTCTTTGCTTTGCAGAAAAAAAAAAAAAAAAAAAAAACCACTGAGCCCCTGAGTTTTGACTTGCCTTGACCAGCTGTGCAGAATGTGAGGGTACATTTTTGAATATTGGTTCCACTGATGACTTCATATTACCTTTATCTTATGTTGATTGTAACTTCTGTCCTGATTTTACACTCTGTGTATTTCACTTCAGAAATCCTTTCTGGAATGAGTCAGCTTTTAATTAATTAATTGATTCCATTTTAGTATCATCCAAAAGTGAAATTGTGAACACCTATTAAGAATGCTGAACTGTAATATAGTTCATAAGTTTCATTTCTGGAATGTAGCTGACTTACCTATTAGTCATGCAGATTTAAAGTAATGGGTTAAAGGCAATCTACAGCATAGGAGAAGATATTTGCAAACCATATATTCAATAAGGAATTAATATCAAAATACACAAGGAATTCACACAAGTCAGTAGTTTAAAAAAAACACAGATAACCAATTTTTTAAAAGGACAGAGAACCCGAATAGACATTTTTCTAAAGAAGACATTCAAATACCCAACAAGCATGTAAAAAGGTGCTCGACATTGTTACCATGAAAACACAAATCAAAACCACAGTGAGATGTCACCTCACACCTGTTAGCATGGCTATTATTTTTTTAAAAAAGAGAGAGAACCAATGTTGATGAGGCTGGAGAACAAATAAGTCTTATATACACAGTTGGTGGGAATGTAAATTGTACAGCCATAATGCAGAACAGGAAGGAGGTTCCTCAAAAAATGTAAACTAGAGCTACCACATGATTCAGCAATCCTGTCTCTGAGTGTGCATCCAGAGCTTTGAAGCCTGTGTATTGAAGAGCTCTCTGTGCTCCCGTGTCCACTGCAGCTTATACACAACAGCCAGCATAAGGAAGCAACATAAGTGTCCATCAACAGATGAGAGGATAAAGAAAATGTGGTCCATATACACCATGGGGTACTATTCAGCTTTAGGAAAGGAAGGAAGGCTGTCATTTGTGACATCGTGGATGAACCTGAAGAAAAGGCTACGTGAAATAAGCCAGACACAGAGAGATAGATGCTGCATGTCTCACTTAGATGTAGAATCTAAAAAAGGCAAACTCATAGGAGCAGAGAGTAGAAGGGCGGTGAGCAGGGGCCAGGGGATGGGGGAATGGGAAGCTGTTGGTCAAAGGGCACAAGCTAGCAGTTATAGGATGAAAAAGTTGTGGAGGTCTAATGTACAGCATAGGGACTGACATTAAAAATAGTGTATTGAGGCTGGGTACAGTGGCTCATCCTGTAATCCCAGCACTTTGGGAGCCTGATGTGGGCAGATCACTTGAGTCAGGAGTTCGAGATCAGCCTGGTCAACGTGGTGAAACCCCATCTCTAGTAAAAAGCAAAAATTAGCTGGACATGGTGGCATGCGCCTGTAATCCCAGCTACTCAGTAGGCTGAGGCAGAAGAATCACTTGAACACAGGAGGCGGAGGGCACACTGAGCAGAGAGTGTACCACTGCACAGTAGGTGACAGAGTGAGACTCTGACTCAAAATAATAATAAAATCATAATAGCAATACATTGAATACTCAAAATTTGCTCAGAGGGTAGGTCTTAAGTATTCTCAACACATGAAAAAACTTAATTATGCGAAGTAATGAATATGTTCATTACTTGATTATGGTAATCATTTCACAATGTGTACATATATCAAAACATTACATGGTATACCTTGAATATATACAATTTTTGTCAATTATACCTCAATAAAGCTGAAAAAACAAACTACTCCATTAATAGAAACAATAAAATAAAACAACGGGTTACAGATCCTTAAAATTATTCTGTAGAATGAAGGCAGTTGGCCAGCAGGCTATCTATACATATTCCTTGCCTGGAAGGTTTTCTCAATTCTTGTTAGACCTCCCCCTAGCTAAAGGTACATTGCACTGTTTTCTACATTGCAACCGTTTGCTGGTTTCAAAACAACCTTCCCTATCCACACACCTACTCTCTTCCACTGAGTTCTCCCAGCAGGATGTCTCTGGTCCTTGGAAATTCTCCTACCTTACCATAAGGGACCTCACTGGTATGGATTTAAACTTGTTTTCTTTTTTCTTAACTCAAGTCTCTTTGAACAAACAATAGGAGAATAATTCCCTGAAAGTTGTCATGAGAATGCTCCCTATGAAGTAGCTCTTAAAGTTGGGGTCATTTACTAAATGTGATGAATTTAGAATAATGCGGTTTGCCTAACCATGGTACACAATTCAAGTGGCATATTCAGGGGAAAAAATATAAAATAAAATAGAGTGACAGCTTCAGCTAGTAGTTACAACCTCCTGCTACAGAGTTTCTTCTAAATATAGAACATAGTTCACTCCACAGAGACGGAGCTCCCGCGGTGCCTGGGAGTGGGGAAGAATTCTCCATGGTGATGTTTAGCTTGATGATAATACGTTTAACACCTCAGGTGTATCAAATGATGTGATGGAAGCTATGATGAATGTGAATTTCCTTCACTCTTCTAAGTTAACAGGAGGTTTATTCAACAATATTCAGCAAACATTTACTGAGCACTTGCATGTACTAATCATCAAGAACAGAGGTAAGGAAGTCATGGGCTCTGTCAGGGCAGCTAGGCTTTCTCAGCCTCAGCCTAACTGACATTTTGGAGTGTTTAGTCCTTGGTCCTGGGGGCTGCCCTGGGCGTGGGAGGACGTTTAGCAGTGCTCTTGTCCTTTGTGCACCAAATGCCAGTGACACCACCCGTCATAACAAGCAAAAATGTCTCCAGGCTTTCCCAATGTCCCTGGGAGGAAAATCACCCCCAGTAGAGAATCGCTGGTCTGGTGGAGGAGTCAGACCAGGAAACAGGGAGTTCCTGGGCCACAGTGTTAGGATGGGGGTGAGAGCCGTGGGGGCCCACAGGAGGGACGCCAGACCTACGGTGGGGCCACGTGGGGCAGGAAGGCTCTCCGGGCTGGAGGGGCTCGAGTGCAGGTCTGGAAGATGGCAGCTGGTTTGAGAGGCCAGTGTGGTGGGAGTCGGTGGGGGGCATCAGAGGCCCAGAGGGCGGGAGTCCTCGGTGAACAGTGCTAGAATGAGACAGGCAAAGGACAGCTGGAAACTGTGGCCCTCACTAAGATGAGAACTGACAAGGAAGGATGACTGAGCACTGGAGCAGGAGAAACACAAGGCAGACTCCTCTCTCCAGGCTCTGTCAGGCTCACAGCTTGGCGCAGGTGCATGTAAGTGCTCACACTAACTAGGGCCTCTGCTGTGGAGACCCTCAACTCGTATTGGTCAATCTTTGAAGAAGCCTCAAGGTCTACAGCCCCAAGATGACCATGCTAACCCCACCTCCTGGTGTTGTTTAAAGGGTTAAGAAAGATGACATGCATGCAGCCGGGCACCCGATTTAACTAACGCAACTAATAGTTACTCAATGACAGTAATTTCCCTTTGCTTTTTTGAAAGGTAGAGTAAGCATCGTTCAACCTTAGTGGTCAGGAATTTTTTTTTTTTTTAATGCCACCTCCTTAAAAATAAGCAAACAAACAAAAACATAAAAGTTTTGAGAGGTTAATGCTGACATTCAGGTGAAAGCGAAGGTATACACCTGTCGGTGGAAGACCTAGTCCTCCCATTTCCATGTCGCAGGCAGGACAAGTGAACACAAGTTCTGAAAGGGCCCACAGTCACGGCACTATCCCCGATGTACAAAGAGCAGGGTGCAGTCTCTGCTATCTAGGCTTTCAGGATCTTGTGGGCAACAGGAACAGAGAGGAGGCAGAGAAGGAGAGCCCAGGTGGATGACTATTTATCCAGGTGTTGTTCCCCAAATTGTTTGTGAGAATAATGGGCGCTGCTCCCAGGTTCAACCTGCCTTTGTAGGCATCTGTTAGGAAGATGTACAAGGAAATCACCCTCCACAAAAATGACCACAAAACTGGAGAGGTGTAGGCTTGGGGTATTGTCAGGAGCTGGTTCCACCTTTAGCACAATTGCTCCTGGTGCTTGGTTCTTCCTGCGACAACATCTATAATCCTCGCCAAACATGATTCATCATCAACATCTGTTTCAGACAGACAAGAACATCTCTGACATCACTCAGAGCCTATTCTACTTCCAAGGAGAAAGCAGCTCCAGGATACAGTGTCAGCTACTGCACTACGAGAGATTCTCTGTGCTCTATTTTTGCTTGGGGTGAAATAGATCCCAATGCCAGTCACAGATAATTATAGTCTGGAATATTACACGAAAATTGAAATGTGTAAAATGTCTCTCTTATTTCAAATAAATGTCAAAAGCCACACATACACTTCAGTGATGAGACTTTGGGATCAAATGGAAGCAGACTCTTTATCTCTGCCCAAAAAGCAGCCCGGCCTCTCTCTGGGATCCACAGTGCTGCATTTGCAAGGTCAGGTGTTTGAAAGTTCCTGATGCTTGGCTCCTGCAAAGCCATACGTGGGCAGAGGAGGGCACAGCACGGAGAATCTAATTTATTCACTGGCAGCGTTCACACTCATCAAAAACAGAAAGTTCAAATTCAGGACATGGGCAGCTATAATAGCTTCAAGAAAAACTGTTTTTCAACCGAAGAGAAACCATTTCTTTTTTAATCTGTTGGAGGGGATCAATACAGTCCATCATCGCAAGCCTGGAAAATTACACTCTTGCATTTTCTTGGTGTCTCGAAAGTTGAAGTAAAAGTGTCTGCTGAGCACAGCCTCACTCCTGTGATAAGTGTCCCTACATCGTTACCTCTTGTTCCCAGAGCAAGGCTCTCAGACAGAGGGTGGTCCCTCTCCTTTGGAGACTGAGACCCTCCCAGACATTCTATACTTATTCTCACGGCTGCAAATTAAAATGTGAGTTTTTTGGAGGAGGAGAGGCTATGGCTGGCTTTGAGGGGCTGCCCGGCTTTGGCGTGGCTGTGGGCTGTGGGTGGGTGACTGCCTGGGCCTGTGTCCTCATCCGAGGGAATCGGCTTGAGCTGAATGTCCTTCCCGTCTCAGGTGCCTGATGCCAGGGAGTCCATGCTGCTGGTCACTTTCATCCTCGGGGGCTGCTAGTCGCTAGAGCAAGTCCGACGCAAAGAAGGAGGAAGGACCGAGTCCACCGTGAGGACCCGGCTGCCCTGATGGAAGTGATGCTTGGCGGGGGCAGTGAGGGGCTCTTAACTGGCTTGTTTCCAGGGTCTTCTACTCTGCAGTTCACCTGGGGGACCCCTGGCTCCTCCCTACACACACACACACACACACACACACACACACACACACACACACAGTGTAAAGGAAGGGAGAAGGGGCAGGAGAGCACAGACCCCAGGGGAAACATTCATGCTTCCTTTCATCTAGCGCCCCTCTCAAACAACAAAAAAATATTGCATCTCTTGGCACTACCTTTCGGAAATCAGGTGTATTGCTGACCTTTGTTCTTCTGAGGAAGGGGAGGGTCTTTAGGAACTGAATCAATAAGGGATGCAGGCGTGAGTGTGCGCTGGCCCTGAGTCTGCAGGTTGCTGTCCTGGATCTCTGGTTTGTCGGGAGAAGCTGTGAGTGGACCCAGAACGAATGGGAGAAGGCACAGGGAGCAGATGGCAGTCGGACCAGCCCAGCTGCCCAGCGATGGAGAACGCGACTTCATCATGCGGCCAACGTTTCAGGCTCTGGAAAAATTCCAGCAGAGGCCGCCCATCCAGGGAGCTCTCTGGGAAGCCTGAGTGTGGGGGAGCAAGCAGACCCCCACTGTAGAGAGTTCTGATATCCTGCTGATCCCTCGGCTTCCTGGTTCAACCAGGTCTTCTTCATGGGCAACGCTGCTTCACACCCAGGCCAGAGGGACATCAACAACCCACAGAGACAAGCCCAAGTGGAGACTGGGGAGGGCACAAAAAAAAAAAAAAACCAACCAGAGAAAGAATGGAATAACCATAGATTCGGGGAAAAGTGCGTTGCAGAGTTCTGTTATTCAAAACAAAACTAAACACCGTAATTGGATCTTCCTGCTGGAGCCTGGAATGCAGGGGACAAAGGCAACCTCAGTGCTGTTGTCAACACTGCTTCCACGGGCAGCATGGGCCTCTCTGGTTTAGGAGGCCGTTGTGAAGAATAGGAGGGTCTCGCAAACGACCCCCACACAAGGCTGAGAGGGTCCACAGAGGCTCATTTCAGCAGTTTGGAACTTTCTTCTAGTAGAAGAGCCAGGTAAAGGATGACGTGTGTTAATATAAAATGTGCACAGTCAAGCTGTGATGAGTATGACTGGTTGCCATCTTCACAGAAGGATGATAAAAAACAAGAATTTCCTCTGCAGCAGAAGAGTTCAGCCAGAGCAGAGACCCTGCACGCAGGCCAATGGGGCCTGGAATGAGGTCCCCAGCGGGCCCTGAAGTGGGGAGGGCATTCACCCTCACCTTCCACCTCGGCTAGGTGGAGAGGAGACAAAGGAAGAATTTAGGGTTGCTCTGACCCCCAGGGTAGAACACACCCGCCCCTCAGTCTTTGACTGCCTTCCCTAACCTCTCTCAAATACTCATGTCTAGTGCAAGATGATGAACCCATACTAAGTACAATTTAGACCACAGATGTTTTAATTATTTTGGCTTTAATTCTGTGATTTTAGAAAGACAAGTTTCCAATTATTCCCTGGATTTGCAAACTTAAATTTCAAAAGCACAGATACAGACATACATCTTAGTGTTTGTTTAAACCCACTTCAAGTTCTCAGGTTTGATTCACAGGTATCTGTAGCTCACCTGTCTCCTTGATTTCTATTCACTCTCTTCCTAGACAAAGCCTACTTAGAAAAGCATGCCACTGGCATTTAATCATGTCAACACGTCTTACTTCCTTTCTGTAAACTCTTCCAGATACCATACACACAGTTTTCATACTTTATGGATAATATATATTCAACAGGTATCTATTGCATGAAAAAATTCATAAACTAAAACCATTTTAAACAGTGAAAATCTATGATAACCAAACTGGATTTAAACCTCAACACCAATGTAACAAGGAAAATGCTTTTCACTGCAATGCCATCGATTTTAAACTCATCTGAACGCCCTTGAAAATATCAGAAGGATGAGGGTTGTGTTTTGCCAACTGGAAGTAGGACTGAATAGGTGAAAACATTTGGGATAGATCTGCTCCTCTCTGTTCAACACTCTGCCACACTCGCTAAAGTTTCAAATGATGCAGCTATTGCTTAAGGAGGCTTGCATTAACAACCACAAAAGACATGAGAAGAAACGTGATGCAAATCATTTCAAAATACTTTCTTAATCTCTCAGTGTTAATGCGTACACATTTTTAAAAGCATCTGCTACAGCAATACACAGATATTTTTCTTTTTCTGAAATTAGGGTTGATACACTTGAGATATGTGTCCCCACCAAATCTCATGTTGAAATGGGATCTCCAGCGCTGGAGGTGGGGCCTGGTGGGGGTGGTGATTGGATCACAGGGGCGAGTTCCTCATGAAGGGTTGAACACCATCCTCTTGGTGCTTTCTTCGGGATAGTAGATGATTTCTAGAAAGATTTGGTTGTTTAAAAGTGTGTGGCACCACCCTTCTCTCTCTTGCTCCCGCTGTTGCCCTGTGGTAGGCCGGCTTCCCCTCTTACTTCCCCTTCTGCCGTAATTGAAAGCTTCCCGATCCCTCACCAGAAGCCAGGGAGATGCCTGTGCCATGCTTATACAGCCTGCAGACACATGAGCCAATTAAATCTCTTTTCTTTATAAATTACTCAACTTTTCTCAACCTCAGGTATTTCTTTATAGCAATGCAAGGACAGCCGAACACAAGGATCATAAATATATATTTAAATAAATGTGGTGTAAGTGTCCATAATTATATGGTGAATTAAGTTGTACAGTTCCAGAGCTATCAGCCCATTCAACAGAAAGACTTGGAAAAACAAAGTGTTTTGCCTGCAATCACAGAGACCGTTCACATCAATGTTAGGGCTGAGTGAGGTGTCCCAGCTTCCAGGCCATGAGCTCTCCCCTGGATCACATAGACCCTCAACGGAAACTGCTGGAGCACCCCAACACTTAGTGGGGCTTTCGTAGCCGGGACTGCCTGCACAAATCCGATTGAGTCCTCTGGGGTACATCCACGGCCACATCAACTGGACCTGCAGCCTATCTCGTATTTATAAATTAGTTGTGTAGAGTTTTACAAGAATGACTCTCAGATCTCCTGCTAAAAACTTCCAATTCAAGAAGAAACATCTTAGATCTTACTTGCTGGATCTCAACAGGGTAGAGGAACCTTAATTTCACAGGGGTTGCTGCATGAGATTCCACAGGCCAGGTCAGACAGGGACAAGTGGTGATGAACTCTATCAAAAAGTGATGCTTATTCCACGATATTCCTGTCACCTCGCTGCGTAAGACGGGTCACTGGTGAACAGCTGGGTTTGAACCCTGTCAGTCTGATGCCAGATTCCCCCAACTGTGCTGGCACTGCAGGGCTCCACCACGTTCTCCCGGAGTTTCCCCTAATTCCTGATGGCTGTGAACTCCAGACTCTGGAGGATAATGGGACAGAGCCTTCTAGTGCCGGCCCAGGAAGGGATTGAGAGAGACAGCTCTGAAGTCTGTCCTTTGAGTTCCTACCACTCACAACCTGTGCAGCCTTGGGAAGCTACCCAGCCTCTCTTGGCCTCAATTCTCTCATCTGTAAAATGGGATTATAACGGAATCTGCATGGTGTGATTGTTGTGAGGATTAAATCAGACTGACGCTATAAAGCACCTAGAATGATGCCTATCACACGCTAACCACGCAGTAAACGCTGGCTGCTTATATGCCTGCAGTGTTTTCCTCTAAAACATTTCTATTCTTGGGAAGCGAAGACTAATGCATCACCCCATGAGAGAGCAATGTGTGAAATGCCGTGAATGAAGCTGTTTCCTTTCACAGATCAGAGGCGTGGAGAAGGCCGGGTGCTGCCAGGATCAGGGAGGACACATCCAGGAACGCACAGACCCTTCTGAGGGTCTGCATGCCTGGAACAGGCTCGTGAACATATGAGCTACCGTGAGCCGGGCCAGTGCCCCACAGTACGCGGGGATACTGGACGAGGTCTCAACGGAGGAGAGGAGTACGCATGTTCCCAGCAAGGCAGGTACCAAAAGCCAAGCCCCACGAGCACCCATGTGCCCCGCCTGGGGCTGTTGCTTCTGCAGGAAGAAGCCACTGTAGGAAGCTCAGGGTCTGACCCAGCAAAGAGCTCCTCATTTTCAGAGAGGTGGAAGAACTGTGAGGTTCCAAAGATGACCAAGATCAGGAGAGGAGACCCTGTGGAGCCCTCTCGGTGGCTGAGATGGCGGCGTCCCAGCAGAGCAAGCCAGAAGAATTGCGTGGGACATGAGGGCATGCATGGCCGGGAGGTGTTCTTCTGCTTCCCAGGAGGTCGTAAGGTCAGGCTGAGATACGGCTGAGGATCTGCTTGTAACATGTGAAGACTGAACAGGCCGTCTACCCTGCGGTGTGATTTGAAGGCAAGAGGAAAGGCATTTCCTCCTTTAGCTTCCACTGGGGCTGAAACTCTCCCCGCTGATTGAGGAGCACGGGAAAGTCCATGTTGCCTGGAGACGCAAGACTCAGAAGTGGAAGTGTCTATTAGGAAAAGGAAACCAAGAACGCCTACAGCACGGTGTCCACATTTTTGGCTTCCCTGGGCCACACTGGAAGAAGAAGAACTGTCTTGGGCCACACATTAAATACGTGAACACTAATGACAGCTGATGAGCTAAAAAAAAAAAAAAAGAAATCACAAAAAAAATCTCATAATGTTTTAAGAAAGTTTGTAAATTTGTGTCAGTCCACATGGAATCCTCCTGGACCCTGTGTGGCCTGCAGGCCCCGGGTTGGACGAGCTTGCTCTGGAGGGTGTCTGCAAGGTCAGAAATGGGGGTTAAGGGAATTAAGGTGTTGGGAGGAGAACTGTGCAGCAGGGAACTGGAAAAGAAATCCAAAGATGATAAATTCAGGTGAGGAAAAGCCATTCGTTCCTGACATTGCCCACCGCTGGTGACGTAACAGCTCCTGAGAGGCTTACACCTTTCATTCCACCTAAATAAACACCTTTCATCATCATCTTCTCCAATTCCGAGTTCTACATGGAGCTCCCTCCACGTAGCATTTTAATTCTCACAGCTCCGTAAGACAGCAAAGGCAGGTGGGGCCGTCCCATCTTTCCAGAGGCAGAATCACACTCCGCCCAGCCCAGGGCACCCCTCAAGCCCCACATCCAGGACAAGGTAGGTGGGAAAGGCCCCAGGTTTAATGTCTTCTCTGGCACCACAACCATCAAGACATCTTGAGAATGAAAGTAGAGATTTTTTTTTTTTTTTGAGACAGAGTCTCACTCCGTCACCAGGCACCAGGCTGTAGTGCAGTGGCGCGACCTCGGCTCACTGCAACCTCCGCCTCCCGGGTTCAAGCAATTCTCCTGCCTCAGCCTCCCAAGTAGCTGGGACTACAGGCACGCGCCACCACGCCCAGCTAATTTTTTTGCATTTTAGTAGAGACGGGGTTTCACCATGTAGACCGGGATGGTCTCGATCTCTTGACTTCGTGATCCGCCCGCCTCGGCCTCCCAAGAGATTATTTTTAAGAAACAAAAATTACTTTTTAAAATGATTTTCTCCATCATGCAGATCAATGACATGATTTCTCAGTAGGAATATCACCTTGAAATACACAGGCAGATGAGACAACCGTTCAGGTCACACTTGCAGCACAGTCAGATGTGTAAATTCCATACATATCTGCGATGAATTGCAAAGGAAGTAATTACTTTTGTTTTCTTTGTTAAGAATCTGAAAGAGTACTTATTGTGGGGAATGAGCCCAATCCACGCAGAACTCTCAGAACAGTGCTGGGACTGTGCTAAGTACCCAAGCATCGAGCTCGCGAGTTTCCCCCACACACAGAAAATTCAAAGTCAAAATGCCACTCTTTCTAACTTATGCTAAAATAATTCCTCAAGTTAAAAATGGAGCTGGGACAGGTGTGAGTGTGGCTGTGGATGTTTTCCACGGGCCTTGCTTCGGCTGCACGGAGACCCCAGCAAGTGGCCTGCCCCCTCCCCCCGGCCCTGACACCTGCACCGAGGCTTCAGGCACTCACTGGTCATCAGGAAGCAGCATGTCCCACTGTGAGAGCTAAGCGTGTTCATTTAAAAACTGACATCAGTTTGGGTTTGTGTATTCAGCTGAGCCATGTTCTCTGTAAACAAGGCCTGGGGTGCAGGGAAAGCTGCTGACGGCTGGGACTGTTCTGTTCTGTGGCCGTGCGTCCAGCCTCCTTCTGTATCCAGCTCTCGTTTCCCTTGCTGGCCTGTCTATGAGGACATCCAGAGCCTCTTGCTCAGGGCTCCAGTGAGGCTGCTGTTAGCCTCCTGCGGAGTGAGGGTCTAAGCTCCAACCTCTGGGCCTTCCTGAAGGACCCTCCAGTTCTCCCACTGGTCTCCTCCTGGTAGCTGCCTGAAGGGAACGAGATCTGACTACTGAACCCAACACTATACTGTTGACCGACATTGTTTCATGTGCGGTTGTTCCCATTTGCATCTCCCAGGAGGGTGTGAGCGAGAGCAGGGCTCTGTAAAAATGAGATTCTAGACAGGTGAGTGAAGGAATGTTGCAGATTGGAAGGCTTCTGCAAGGTTTCAAATCTATTGCCTGCCCTCTGTGCCAGCGGTCGGGCCAGCTGACTAAAGCTTCTCTAGACCTGCACTAATATAGCAGCCATGAATCACATGTAACTATCCAAACTCATATTTACATTAATCAAAATTTAAATAAAATCAAAACTTTTAATTTTTCCATCACACAAGCCACATTAGAAGGGATCGAGGTCCACAAGTGGCCAGTGGCTACCGCACTCACCGAAATCTCATCTTGAATTGTGATTCCCATAATCTCCACGTTCCATGGGAAGGACCAGTAGGAGGTAATTTCATCATGGAGGCAGTTTCCCCCATGCTGTTCTCATGATGGTAAGTGAGTTCTCACAAGATCTGATGGTTTTATAAGCGTCTGGCATTTTCCTGCTGGCATCCATTCTCTCTCTTGCGTCCCCATGAAGAGGTGCCTTCTGCCATGATTCTAAGTTTCCTGAGGCCTCCTCAGTCATACAGAACTGTGAGTCAAACTGCTTTTCTTTATAAATTACCCAGTCTTGAGTATTTCTTCATAGCAATGTTAGAGTGGACTAATACATCCACCATCCTAGAAATCCTGCTGGACACAGAGTGCCTTACCTCAGGCTGCTGTAACAATGCCCGGCGTCTGGGTGTCTTAGACAACAGACATTTACTTCTCACAGCTCTGGAGACTGCAAGTCCAAAATCAAGGTGACAGCAGATTCGGTTGTTGGTGAGGGCTCTCTTCCTGGCCTGCAGACAGCCACCTTCTCGCTGCATCCTCACATGGCTGAGAGAGAGAGCTCTGGTTTTTCTTTTCTTCCTTTGAAGAACATGGATCCCATGATCCAGCCTCACGACCTCATAGAACCCTGATTACTTCTGGAATGCCTCACCTCCTAATATATTCACATGGGGGGGTGGTCAGGGTTTCAACCTAGGAATCCTGGGGACCCCAACATTCCATCCATGACACATAGGCAATATTGGCTCTAGAGGATCGATACCCCGGAGTTTATTTAGCACATGCATGTGAGAGACCAGTGCCCATTCAGTTAAGGGTCCACGGGCTCCTCTAGGAGTTGATTCCCACGGAAAGTCACTGTCACGGTGCTGCTGTCTCCACTTGCACATCCCTGTACCATGGCACAGCCACCTTCTGTGATCTGATGGCACAGCCAGGGGGCCCGGACAGTTCCCTGCAACTACTGAGGCTGTGTTGAGGCATCTGTCCCCTGAAGTCAGCCTGTCAACCCCAGGTTGTTTTGTCTGCCATGAGGCTTGGTTAGAGCCGCCAGGGTCTGAAAGGCAAACCACTAACAAAAGCACCAGGACAGCTCTGGTTCCAGCCTCATTCTGCCTGGACCCAAGTTCTGGTTCATTACCCCTGAAATGCTTCCTTCACAGAAAGCTGGTGGCAGGCAATAAACAGGCCGAGGCTGCCCTTGCCGGTAGCTTTGACGAGAGAAGCCCAGCCGAGGCTCAGTGCTGAGACATTCAGAAAGGAAATGGCGCTGGTGAGAGACTGCCGCACTTCGGTGCCTGACCGGGGACTCGGGCAGCCACACGTCTCCGTCATTTTTAGTTTGTGAGTGTTTAACATCCATCGTGGCCTTCCCTGACTTTCTCTTTGCTGCAGGTAACTGCATAGTACCAGGTGGGCAGCTTACAGTTGGAGAGTGCTCCAGAAAATGCCTGAGTCGGCCCTGCCCACCCCTGTAGGTCAGGCATCCTGAGACCCACATGTCCACTCGTAAACTGAGGCTCAGGTGCGGTAAGGACTTGCCTGGGGTGGCCTCAAATGTCATTTGTGGGCTGGGGGAGCTGGGGCCTGCCAGCTAACATCGATGACCCTGATCCCACCCCTGCCCCCACAGCTTAAATAGGAATATTCCTGAGAGCTTGATGCATAGAAAAGTGTCCAAAATGAGTAACCTTACATGATTGTAATTCTGGATGCTTTCTCTTTTTATTATTATTATAAAAATACTTTAAGTTCTGAGATACATGTGCAGAACGTGCAGGTTTATTATGTAGGTATACACATGCCTTGGTGATTTGCTGTACCTATCAACCCATCATCTACATTAGGTAGGAATGCTTTCTACTGCCTTTGATTATTGAAGACATCTTGTAGTCAAACACATATTATTACAGAAAGTAAGGTAAATGTAGTAAGACGTGATGAAGCCACAATCCTCATGCAACATCCAGACTCTGAGAAGTGAAGCTGCAGGGGGAAATGGGAGGAAGGGCTGCTCTTCTGTCTTCTCTTCTGGAGGCTGGGAGTCCATTCTTGCTGCCAAAGTTGGTAAATCAAGGAATGGATGTTTAGGTAACATGCAATCATGAAAACAAGTCAAACAGTTAAAAACGATAATAGAAGCTGGGATGTGCTGGTGGCAAAGTGAAGCGGGAGGCGGTGACAGTGACAGTGAAGGTTTACGCTGTGCTGTGCCCACTGGGCACTGTTCTGCTCTATGCATCTTCACACCGTTATTCTCACAATAACCCTGTGGCACAGGTGCTGCAGATACGGAAACTGAGGCACCACCACATTTACTAACTTGTCCAAAAAGCAAGCAACCAGTCACTTAGCTGCATTCATTTTGCACAGCACAGATTCCACAGACACTGTCTACCGTCGATCAGGCTGTTGACGCCATCACGCCCCAAGGACTTCTCTCACTAAGAACATGGCTGAGCTCCATTCAGCGTGCCCCTCCCAGCGTCAGTCATTGCAGCCCATCAGCCTCTCTGGTCACAGCTGGGGGCCCCTCGACACAACTCACTGGCCACTGCCACCAGCCTCCTCACTCCTCTTCCCTCTCTGCTTGGGAGGGCACCTCTTCCAATCATGGAGTGGCCCAGGATCAGCTGTCTGCATGCACCCTTCAGTGAGACCGGTGGCCTCATGTGGACTTTAATGCCATTTTCCAGCCACAGTCGCCGTGTCGGACCTCCGGTGTCATCCCTTTCAAAACCCCACATGCGTATGTCCTGTTGCCCACATGCCCTCACAGAGCGTTCAGGCTCAACACCTCCAAAGCCCCACTCGTGCTCTGACCCTCACCTGCCTTGCTCTGCACACCGTGCACCACGCCTCAGGTGATGGCAGCTCCTTCGCTCCCAACAGCCATCTCATGGGGGATCCTGCTGGATCTACCTTTGAAACATACTCCAAGTCAAACTTGCCTTCTCTGCAGTGAGCTCCCCTGCATTAGCCTTCGTCCCTGGCCAGGGTTGACCTCCCCGGGTTGTCCCTGTCTCTGCTTCCTATACAGACTGCTTCCTGTGGTCTGTTCTCAAACCAGCAGTCCCTTAAGAGGCCCTTCAGACCTCAGTCGCACCATTCCCTCCTCGCTCCGATGTCCACCACTCACTCTGCATGAAAGCCACAGGCTGGCAAGGACCCAGCTGAGCTGCTTCTCCCTCCCTGGCCCTCTGACCTCCCTCCTGATTCTCCCTCCGCAGTGACTGTGCCAGCTCCCTCACTGTCCCTCCGCACGCCTTGCCATGGGGTGTTGGCAGTTCCCTTTCCCCAGAGCTTGCTTCACTCCTTCACTTCCTGAAAACGTTGGCTCAAATGTCCTCTTCTCGATGAGGCCTCTGCTGCTCATCCTACTTTGCACTGCAGCAACCACCTAACCATGTGCTGCTTCTCTTTCTACCCACAGCAGTTACTGCCTCCCAAGAAGCCAAATAGTTGGCTCATTTTTAAGATGCATTCATTTATTATCCATCTCATCCCCCTCCCTAGTAGAATGTCAGCTCCAGAAGAGCATGAACCCTTGCCCGTTGGACCGAGTTCCCAGAACACCACCTGGCATACACTAGGCATCCAATAAATGTTCCTGATGGGTGAATGAGCTCTCCCTGTTCTCCATGACTCCCATGGCCCATCCTAGGCCAATCCCTATGGCCAGTGGGGTAGAGTTCTCTCATTGCCCAGAGCTGGGGCTCCGGAATATGGTCAGTATGACCCCAACCATGTGGGATGAGGATGAGGATGGAACGGTCCCACTCAAATGGGCCACTACACATCCCTCAGGGGAAGAGAAGAGCTTGAATAAGCTGAAAGTAGGAAAGTCTATGGGAATGGGTGAAATGAGTCACAAAACAGACACCTGGAGCACGAGTGCCCGTGGCTATTCTCACATGCACGCACGTTCTCACACCCAGAGCAGCTGTCCGAAGGGAGCATTCAGAGCTGCCACCAGAAGCCCTCTCTGGGATACAGGCTTAGGAATCCTTGTTTACCCTCTGAAGTCTTTGGCTATTTTTATAGTAAACATGAATTATACCTAAAATAACTTGTTTAAAGGGTGTTCTGGGAAGGAGGGCTGAAGCTAGATGATCTGAACCCAAATCACTCCTTTCTGTTCTTTAAAGATTGATGGGGAGATGTGAGGAAGCTTGGCTCACGTACAGGTCACTCCTGCTCTATCCAGATTAAATTGAGACATGGACTGAAATCTCTGAAACGCCCATAGAGGTATCTCCGGCCCAACCACGTGGAATTGATCTTTCAGTAGTGGACGCATGCACCACCAGGGACCCTGGGACTCTCGGGTGGTTTGAATGAGGCTGGACGCAGGAGACACCTGACTGCAGTGTGCCTGGAACTCACCCCCAGGGTCTTCCTGGCTTCCTCACACCAACAGGCTCCAGGCAGCTACTCACAGCAACTGCAAATGCCTAGTTCACTTCTTCCATTCAGAAAGAAATCATATTTGCTAATCTTCTCCATAAACATGTATTACAATCTTGGGATTTTGTCAAACCATGTACACAAAGTAATTACAGGAAGAATAGGGCACTATTTGCATATCTAGTATTTAAAGGGTTACTTATGTAATTATTGAATGTAACCTAGAATAAGCTGTTTGACTCCCTTTCATCGTGAGCCAAACATTGGGTTTTGAAAGGAATTCCTTTAAACTTCAATAATGTAAAGGCACATGCTAATGTTAAGTTACAACTCTAGCTTAAGTGAGTCAGACATGAAAGTATTTATGGCTGGTATTCTGTGAGTAAGTTAACTTTAGACAGTTTAAAAAAGAAGTCGTCAAGTATCTGCTGCTCTTGATAGACACAGGATATTATGAGCAATTAGAAATTCTTGTCCTCACTTTCAGACAGCGTCCAGTCCTCCCTGGCTTTTGTTGTTTTAAGCTTCCAGCATAACAAACCTCACTGTGCTGTCAGTGCCTGAAACAAGCAAAAGCAATGCCTTTATCAACTCCCGCCAGACATTCACCTTTCGTAACTCACACAGAGGGGGAGGGCGAAGGCAAGAAAAATGAAGAAGGCGGTGAGAAACTTAACCCAGTGGCTGGAAGGCATCAGACATGAGAGAGAGAAATGAATCAAATGTTGTGGTTTTTCCCAATGAAAAAGCCGATCGGGTCTCAGCCTTGTTTAAACTGGAGGCCAGGTGGTCAGCGTTCGCTCTGCCACAAGAGTTTTTCCATAACAAGGCAGCTATGAACCCAAGGATCCTCAGGGGCTGAAAGGCACCTGGGACACTCATGAAAAGGACCCTTTTAGGACGGCTCAGCACATTCACCTCACTCGACCTGTCAGGCAAGAGCCGGCCCAGCCGGGAAATCGTGTCCACTCTCTAGTCCATGACACCAAGGAGCTGGTGTGGGCTAAGGCTGCAGTTCTCAAACACATGCACACATTCACACACATGTGCATGCACACATACACACATGCACATGCACACACATGCACGCACACACACACGCACACACACACACACACACACACACACACACACACTCTGCTCTACTTAAAAGTTTTCAACGAGAACTTAAATCTAAGCGCTGAAGAGAAGGAGCAGGGTTGAAAGGGGTTGGATCTGAACTTTGATGTCAGCAATGCAGCTCTTTTGGACAGCAGCCATATCTTTGATCCTATACAAACTGTTAAGAACCAAGTGTCTTGAACCCTGATCAGTTGAAGTCTAACAAATTTTACAGTTATTTCCAGGTTAAGTTAGCTCACAGGTGATTAATCGTGGGATAAAATGACAAGGACAGTCTTAAGAATTCCTCCAGCTAACAAAGACATTTAAATAAATTAAATGAGCCCCAGTGTGTTGAAAAACTTGAAGTTATTTCCCTGATAGTCATTTGACATCTGGTAATAACCTTTAATATTTTCAAAGTATTTTCTCTTCCCTTTCAGATGTGCCAGGGAGCTTTCTGAGCCCCTGGCTGTGTGGCTCTGTGATGGCAGCCTCCTCTTTGACAACATCAGCTGTTATAAAAAGCACACAGGGCTGGAAATCAGCTGCCTTGCCTTCTACACTCCAAACCAACTCTAAGTTTTTGGGTAAATGACTTTACCTGTAAAATGAAAGGATGAAAATTAGACGGGTTCTGAGTCTCCTTGGAGCCCTACGGTTTTAAAATTCTTTATCACCTAGCACGTCAAGCCTTGTTTCCATTGAAAATTTCAATCTTGGCTGCACTTTTGAAGGTGGGGAGCTTTAAAACTAGATCCGTACGCCTGGGATGCCAGCAGATTTTCTGGGTGAGTCTTGGGCGTTGTTTGAAAAGCCACTTGGGTGAGTTCAATGCTCAGCCGAGATGGGGATGCACTGGCGGACTGGGTAAGAGGGATGTCATAATGAGCATGGTGGAGTCTGGGAGACATGGTTATGGTTCAGGTGGGCATCCAGCGCTGGCCCTTGGAGCAGCACAGTGGAAAGGTAAACAGAGTTCAGGGTCTGAGCAGACGTTCCACCATCCGCAATCTCTCCGATGTTGCAACAGCCTCTCCCCAGGTTCTCATCATCTGTGAGGGCCCAGAGGTGGGCACAGCAGCCAGGAGATCTCACCATCCAGGTGTAGTGAGGGGCTGGCTGCGAGGTGACACCTGGAGTCATTCTGGGGATGAATATGCGTGACTCGTTGAGATGCGTTCTTTCTCTTTCCCCTTTGACACCACCCTCTGTTTGGACCGTCTTCGCCTGGCCATAGTTTCCTACCACCAAGATGGAATGCCTACCTGAGAACAAGATCAAAACAGAGGAAGGCCAAGCGGGCGGATGGAACTCCAGAAACACTGGTTGAACGTCTGGACCCAGAAGCACCAGCAGCCATCTCCCCGTGAACCTCTCAAGACCTGGATACATTCCTTCCTGCACTTAAGAAAGCATGGTGAGGTTTCTGCCACCTGCGTCTGAGGGACTCCTGAGAGAGACAGCAGCCGGTCTGGAGAAACCCGTCTCATGCTCTCACTTTTTGACACACTTTGTCATTTTTGGAGAACAAGATAGATCATGCTGAACATCCTTCATGTCCATTACGGTCTGACCTTCTCTGCCAAGTATCATCCCGGACCTGGGAGCTCGTCAGAAATGCAGAATCTCAGGCCCCACCCCACACCCACTGCATCCGAATTTCCATTTAACAAAATTCCCAGGTGAAGCGTATGCACATTAACGTCTGAGAAACGCTGCTCCATAAAATCCATATGGCCAAATGACTTGCCCAGAGAACAATGAATATGTACCGCAAAACCCTATTATCATCAATTCCAAGGGGCAAAGAACTCATCCGTCTTTAAGTGGGGAAAATAGCACAGGATGTCAGCCCTGAAACTGGGTCACCTTTGTGGGGATTTGGGGATTTGAATTCTGCAAGGAGGGATCAGGGAAGGCAGATGTGGTGGAGCTTACCCTGTTCCATCCACAAATACGTCTGTTCTGTGCACCTAGAGGTGCCTCCTGAGTAGAAGGGAGAACCACAGAGACGTCTCAAGCCCCTAGGACAGGGGGCCACTGAGCTGAGTCCCCAGCATACATGTGGCCAGCCATATCCGGAGCACCACTGTTTTGAGGGTCCTCCAGAGCCCACAGAAAACACATCCACTTACAGGCCACTGTGGGAGCCAGGGGAGTTGGGGTCATGGCTTAACCTAAGAAATCACTGCACCCCACGAGTGTGTGAGAAGATAGGCCTTTTTTAGACCTTTTTGTCTGGATGCAAGTTCACAAAGAGTCCGGGTGCTAGGTGCCACACCAGCAGAGGGGCTCTGGCCACACAGAGCAGGGAGGGAGAAGGCTGGCCCAGGATAGACAGCAGTGCAGGGCAGATGTGCCCTACAATGTTCCCAGGAGGGAGGCATTGGGAAGGCAGCTCAGAAAGGGGAGGCGGGGAAGGACCAGCTCAGGAAGCACAGGTGCAGGGAGTCGAGTGTCCTGGGGCCAAGGGCATCCTGTCTAGCCAGACCACCGGCCTGGCAGCCTCCTCCGAGTCAGAGGGGCGAGGAGGCAATGAGAACACAGCCATGCAGACTCAACTCTGGAAGACCAAGCTGGAGAGCCAGGGCCAGGGTCATCAGATCTGGGAAAGGAGCCTGTGTGGGGTGGGGTGGGGCGGAGGGCATGTGGGGATTCCAGTGAGACCGGGTGGGGCAGGAGGGCGGGCGTCCTCCTGCAGAGAGCTGGGTGTGTGTCAGCCACATGCTTCTGGCCCAGGAAAGTGAACCCTGGGGATCATGTTATTCCTGCTGTAAAAGACTGTGCATGGGCCAGCCCCAGAGGCCACCGTCACACTTCCTACCACACTCCCCACCTCCCTGCACTCTGCACCCGCAGCTGTCTCCAGACAAGCACTGTGGGCCCAGAGGACCAGGCGTCCCCACCATCAGGATGTTTTCACATGGAGTAGGGGTGGAAAGTGGGAACAGGTCCCATGTCCACAGTCGAGGAGCCAGAGGAAACCCCCTACTCATCCCAGAGCAAGGAAGAGTGTCCTAGAGCCACGAATTAACAGCATCTGCCACCAACCCTCCCTGTGCTCACGCTGTAATTCCCAACCCACGTGCACAGCACACACACTCGCACAGATGCATGCACAGCGCACATAAACACTTATACACACATGTACACACACAGACCAGAGAGACACACATAACACATGTGCACACAGAGACCCACATGTACACATGTGCACACAGACACAGAGACACACATACACACATGTGCACACAGACACACAGAGACACACGCATGTGTGCACACACACACTCACAAACACATGTGCACACAGACACACAAGGATACACATACACATGTGTGCACATACAGACATACAGAGACACACATATATATATATGTGTGCCCAGAGACATATACCCATGTGCACTCAGACACACATACACACGTGTGCACACAGACACACAGAGATACACATACACATGTGTGCACAGAGGGACACATACATATGTGTGCACACACAGATGACAGAGACACACATACACATGTGTGCACACAGACACAGAGACATATACACACATGTGCACACACATACACATATGCACACAGACACACAGAGATACACACACATGTGTGCACACAGAGACACACATATATACATGTGTGCACAAAGACATATACCCATGTGCACACAGACACACAGAGGTCACATATACATGTGTGCACACACAGACACATGCACATACATGCATATATGCACACACATGCATCACACAGGACACATACACACAACTGTGCACATGCACGTGTGCACTCTGCACATCATGACAGCTGCTCCTAGCATGGCTCTTCCTAGAACCTAATTTGGAGGTTATCTGACATGAAGATCAGAGTAGCAGAATCTCAGAGGATGATCCAAAGTCAGCCTTGGGACGGAGTCAATCGTGTTGGCGGGTGACATGCGTAGGACAGGCCTGGGAATAGCGTGAGTCCTCAGGGCAGCACCGTTTGGTAGTTTTGTCTCAAAGTTTCAAATCACAAGCCTTAGCTGGCCTGGAACCCCGCCTGCCCACTGTGCCTGGAAGGAGGAAGCATTGTATTTGTGGCAATTTTACAGAAGCAGCCAGTACACAACTACAGATGCTCTTCCACTTACCATAGGGATATGTCCCAATAAACCCATTATAAACCGAAAATATCATCAGTCAAAATGCATGTAACACACCCAACCTACGCAGTGTCACGGCTTAGCCTCGCCTACCTTGAATGCGGGCTCAGGACACTTGCACTAGCCACAGCTGGGCAGAATTGCTTAACCCAGACCGCATTTTATGATAAAGTATGAATGTCTCAAGTAACTTATTGAACACCGTCCTAAACGTAAAACACAGAAGGGTTGGATGGGTGCTCCACGTATGGCCTCCGCTGAATGAGTACCACTTTCATGCCATCCGAAAGTAGAAAGATTGCAAGTTGAACCACAGAAAGTCAGGGAGCACCTGCGTTTTCTGCTGAGGACAAGGGGTGGATACGAAACAGGTACCCCCCACACCTCCAGAGAGCTCACGGTTTCGTGGAAGATGAACCAGCTGACAGACACTGGGGCAGATGTGTGGCTAGAGAGGGATTCCCGTGTGTCACCTGTGGTTCAATGTCAGCCTAAAGTCCAGACCAGGGTCTTCACTGTGCCTCTCCCACCTACTAATGATGCCATGTGGCTTGGCTGGCTGAATCTCTGTGTGCCTCAGTTTCCCATCTGTCAAGTGAGCATAACCACAGCTGCCTCTCCGGGAGGAGGGAAGGTTGAGTGAGCTAAGAGCGGTGGGACAGCCGGTGCTGTGGACAGCAGCGAGTGCGGGTGTGCGGGGAGTGTGGCTAATGGAAGGGGTGGCCATAGGAGTCCCAATTCTGGGACAGTCCATGAGGAAGACTGTGGCGATGGGGACCTGAGCTGGGCCCTGAAGGATGGAGAGGGTTGGGAGATTCCAAGCAGGGGAATTCCAGAGCCTTCTTCATCCCGAGTAGCTGCGTTGAGCAAGGGTGTGGGAGCCTGTGGAGAAGCTCTGTGGGCGGGGTGGCCACATGCATCTGCTTCCAGCTCTGACAGCTCGTGGCCTCTGACGTGCCTGGGACCTCCCCACCCCTCGGTTTCTGACATCTCTGGTATCAAAAGCCTGAACCAAATTCCCCGGGTTCTGTAAGGCCCCTTCCTATTCCAAGATGTTGTAAGATTACAGCATTTTAATTATCTCTGAGAGTGCCAGGTGAGTGATCCATGCCACAGATGCCTTAATAGGCCCTTTAGAGCCTGTCTGGAAAGAACAAAGATAATTTTAACTGATTTAATAAGGAAAGAAAAACATAACTAGCTTGAATTATTGACGCTTCCTTTCACCTTTTGCCAAGATAGACTTGAACTCATTTGAAAGAAAAATGTTGCTGGATTGCATAAAATACACGGAACCTGCTTTCTACTTAGCAATCTCTTTATTTTATCAATTAGGAGCGGGAAATGTAGAGAAATGTGGAAATGAGGAGTCTCTGCAAGGGTCACTCGGTTCCTTTAGAGGCTGATTGATGGCGGGGATAGGGGCAGAAATATCCGCCTGCCTGAGGGGAGATAACTGAGTATAGCTAGCATGTGTCTGTGCCGGGTCTTCCACCAAGCTGGGTGACCTTGGGCATGGATTTTGAATGGCACAAGTCACCGCTGAGCTATCAGCTGCCTCTTCCCCGGCCCCTCCTGCTCTGTGCTCCCAAGAACCAATGTTCCCCACTCCCCAGGTGCCAGCGAGGGGCTCAGCTTTCTTCGCATGACTCTGGGGGCCGACAAGGAACCAAATGTGGGGCCCCCAAGAGTCCCACCACGCCCACAGCCAGCACAGCGCCAGGCACAGAGTGGCCCTAGAAACACTGAAAGCCAAGAAGGAATGGGAACGCCAGACAGCATCTGACCCATGAGGCTTTCTCAGGCAGCCCTTGTGCTCACGCATCATAGAGCGATGGCAGAAACATAGGGAAGCGACTGCCCACGGGTCAACGGAGGCTTAGGATGCAGGCTGAAGGCCTGGTAAGACCTCACTTCCTTAAGAAGGGGGAAAAGGGTGTGTGTGGGAAGGAAGGAAACGTTCCCCAGTATTCAAGCCACAAGATCATTCTCTTCCTTAAAGAAAGGTCCAAGATACTTCCATTTTTAGTACCAGGAATACGTTAGGGTGATAGCCACACACATGTACAACAGAAACTGATGCTCGTGGAAGAAATCAGGCGAATGCAAAGAATCAGACATAGAAAATGGACACAACACAACAAAACATCAGGCCCATCATCATCTGAAGGGCCCATTAAAATTGTTTGTACTTTCCAGTGAAAAAGTAGGCCACACCCCGGTGCTGCAGACACATAAGTTGTTTAGCTGGGTCTGCTCTGGTTGGGTTTTGACTTTCCTAATTTTTTATATGCTTCACAGTGATTTCACAGAGAGGTAGAAACCTTTGATTTTTCCAGCATTTAGCTGCTTTCATCTGGCTCATGAATGGGTGGCCAAGCCCAAGTGTCAACTTGACAGAAATAGAGTTCACAAGTCAAAGTGTTTGGATGAGAGGCCCATAAAAAACAGAGTTCGGGCTTGAAAGGGATTTCCACGGAAGCACAGACTTTAGAGCTGGCACTTTAGCAATTACCGAGTCCAGCTAGAACTGGAATCCAGGCGGACCTGTTGCAGCCACTGGTGCCACGAGGGACAGATGTCCGAGTCAAGGGCAGTTTGTCATTCTGCACCATTGAAAGGTCTCCAGGCATCCCCGGCTTCTGCCGAGGCTGCACTTGCTGCTTCAACTCTGATACTGGGCTCCAGAGCCTCTGGAATGTGGCATCTTCTTCAGGCTTCACACAGAGGCTCCTCACAGCTCTGGCTCTCCCCAGAGAGCAGCACCACTGCCCCCTTCCCACCCTCACTTGCACAGAGAGAGGAAAGGAGGCCTCTCCTACAGCAGCTGAGGCACTTTCTTCTCAGAAGACGCTTTGCTGTAGCTCTTCCTGAGCCAATCACAGTGGCCCAGGGCAGGTGAATGGAGGCCTCCCTGGGGATGCGCAGTTCTCCCTGGGGCGTGGGAATGTGGCCAGTGCCCCCTAGGCCTTTGCAAGGCAAAACCGGGGAGTCACTGCAGGGAAAAGGAGGCGCTGATGCTGAAGAATCAACCTGCAAAGTGTTCATCTGGTAGCAAAACGCATCAAGGGTTTTCTATTTATGGTTTGCATCGTATTTTGAAATACTAACTTGCTTTGGGTTTTTGGTCACCTCGCTTTCCATGTCTCCTCACCGTTTCCCAAATCTGGGGAAGTGGAACCCTGTATTGGAGAGGTCCCCTGGCTCTGCAGTGGTCAATCCACTTGGCCGCCCCAAAGCCAGGGGGAGGAGGGCAGGTCGCAAGTCCCAGTGGGCAAGGAGGTCCTAGCATGGGGAAGCCCAGGGAGCCCCAGCCCCAGCCCCACCCAGGAATGGCAGAGCTGCTGAGCCTGATAAGACGGAACAGCCATCTGCACCCCAGTGTCCTCACCCCACATCCATACCTCTTGATCCCATCTAAGACCTTGGACCCAGTAGGGCCAGTGTTAAATTCTCTACCCGCCCAGAGGCTCTAAAAGCAACATGGCGAGGAGCATGCCATTTCGTGTGTGGACTCTGCTCCTGGCTCTGATGCCTACAAGCTGGGTGGCCCTGCCCAACTTACTTCAGCATGCATGCCTCAGTTTCCCCACCTGTAAGATGGTAACGTTAGTCTCCTCTTTATCTGAGATGCCTTAGCCTGACACGAAGTGAGCTCTAAGGAAGTGTTGGCTCTTACAGGGACTTTAATCCAAAATCAAGGTGAGCTATAGGCAGTAACATTCTGCTACGTTTCCTGTAAAGTTGGGTTGGAGACTGAGCCCCATGCACCCGCACTGTACCAAGTGATCTGGGGACCCTGAGGGCCTCAGATCTGGAAAGCCACTGGTAAGTCACATTTGCAGCGCACTGCAGAAGGGATGTCCATCTGCCCAGTTTTAAGGGGTGTCTTCTGTGTGAATAATTAGAGACACCAGCAAGCCGAGATGCCCCACTTACTTCATATTTTCTTATAACTGACAAACATGTCTTCATGCTGGAGGAAAATAATCTTGACGTCAGACACTGGGCTTCTGTGGCCAATAGATGTGGGTTACCCTGAATCTTAATTAAGGAAGGCTTTGCTGTGGGGGAGGGGCAAGCACCACTGCAGATTTATTTAATGTAAACCTTTGACATGCAGAAAGAACTGAAGAGGTCTTGCAGTGCATTCTCACAAAGCTAAAGGGGCCCGTGTGGCATTCCTGCAGGAGAGGATAGTCAGAGACCAGGCTGCGAGCAGCATGGACGTCAGAACTGACATCTCAAGTGCTTCTAGAAAGCAGTGGCTTTTAGAGGAACTAAACACTGTGCAGCAGCTGAGAGTCAGCATCCACCCTTGGCCAGCACATGGAAATCCTTGCATCTAGTCCTAGGGCAAACTTCTCTCTCTGCTACGTCCAGGGTGGAATGACCAATGGATGTGCCAGGAAAGGAGAGTTAGGAAGCAGGGAGCCCTGTCCAGCTTGGCTGCACTCAGGTAAATGCACCAGGGCTGCAGCTCCAAAGCTACCTCTGGCCATCCCTGTGGCCCAAACAGACCACTCACTGGGGAAGCAGCAGAAATGTCCAAAGGAGGCGTGGGTGCAAAGGGTGTCTCTGCCTCTGTGAAGCGAGGGTGGGAGGGATGGGGGCCTGGGGCACCACCTGGGGGCTGCGACCTTTTGGCTGCTGAAAGAAGGTTGAGTGCATGGACTTCTATGCTGGAAAGAGCTGGGGGTGGGCACCAATCCTGGAGGCAGGGGCTGGGGCATGGCCACTACAACTGGCCAGAAAGGCCACACTGACACAAGTAGGGATAGGCCCTCGCCTCTGCCACAGGTCACCATCCACGAGGTGTTTCCCATAAGATGACATAGAGATGGCATTTCCAATGGTGCCCCTTACTCCACACACTCCAGCTCAAGGGAACATTTTCACTGAGTAATGACTTAAGAGCCAGATTTTAAGTAAATTTCTTTCATATTTCTTAAGTTGGGTACACACATTAGCCTAGCAAATATGTAGTCAAGAAATACACAGTGTGTGTTAAAATGCACACCACTCAAACATCATCATACAGACATAGATACCAAATTCTCAAAATCAAAAAACCTTATATTGTTAGACATTAAACTTGTTTTGGTTCTAAAACTAGGGCATCAATAAATGGAAATAATTCTAAGACTTTCTTCATCTGAAATTAAAAAAAAAAAAATTTAGAAGAGTCTCTGTTATTTCCTCTTAACTGAAGGATTAAGAGGAAAGAAAAAAAGTATCATGAATTGGAGTAATCCAGAAGGAAACCTTGAAGATAGAATAACTTAAGCCACATCTCTGAAAATGAGCTAGATAGTGAACAACAGAACATTTAGGATTTGTTCTTAAAAGTAAGAGAACACGGCCAGGTGCGGTGGCTCATGCCTATAATCCCAGTACTCTGGGAGGCCAAGCTGGGCAGATCACAAGGTCAGGAATTTGACACCAAACTGGCCAACATGATGAAACCCTGTCTCTACTATAAATACAAAAATAACTGGGCATGGTAATGTATGTCTGTAATCCCAGCTACTAGGGAAGCCCTGGCAGAAGAATCACTTGAACCCAGGAGGCAGAGGTTGCAGTAAGCTGAGATCGCGCCACTGTACTCCAGCCTGGGTGACAGAGTGAGACTCTGTCTCAGAAAAAAAGAAGAAGAAGAAGAAGAAGAGAACATAATGTATGCCTATTGTCAAAAAATACTGCTGTGTGAGTAGGGGATGATGATCTAGGGATCTTGGTCACAGAACTTGCAGGAAAGAATATTTTTTTCCTTTTCTGCCTTTGAAACAGTGAAGGTAAATAATCCATTGCCTTCCCACCACCATGTACACAAAAGGTGTTGAATAGACAGATGAGTGGGTGGATGGATGGGTGGATGGATGAATGGGTGAGTGGGTGGATACGTGGTTGGATGAATGGATGGATGGGTGGATGGATGGATGGATGGATGGATGGATGGATGGATGTAGGAAAACATTCACACCATCTATGCAGAAAGCTAGGCTCCAAATCTGATAAGCTGTCTAATTAATCAGACATATGTTAAGGATAGTTCATCTTTAACGATCTTTAAATATCAGTGTTCACAAACATTTTCTGAGCAAGTGACAAGTGACAGCCTTGGCTGTTGGGGGGAGTGTTTGTCCAAGTCTTATGACTGCATCAAGCTGTAAAAACTCATTTTACAGCCCTCAGCACATATGCACACAAGTAAACAAGAATTCTGTCAAGACCTATCCCTACTCCATGAGTGTCCACGCCATCCATGACATTTATCCCTGTCCATGAATGTCCACCCCATCCATGATGTCTACACCCATCCATGAGTGTCCACCCCATCCATGATGTCTACCCCTATCCATGATGTCTACCCCCATCCATGAGTGTCCCCTATCCATGATGTCTACCCCATCCATGAGTGTCCACCCATCCATGATATCTACCCCTATCCATGATGTCTACCCCATCCATGAGTGTCCCCCATCCATGATG
>PVKV010018389.1:0-44964 GCA_004027835.1 Alouatta palliata
AACCTCCGCCTCCTGGGTTCAAGCAATTCTCCTGCCTCAGCCTCCCGAGTAGCTGGGACTACAGGCACGTGCCACCATGCCCAGCTAATTTTTGTATTTTTAGTAGAGACGGGGTTTCACCATGTTGACCAGGATGGTCTCGATCTCTTGACCTCGTGATCCACCCGCCTCGGCCTCACAAAGTGCTGGGATTACAGGCGTGAGCCACCGCGCCCGGCTTATATATATATATATATATAGAGAGAGAGAGAGAGAGAGAGAGAGAGTTGGATTTTCACTCTTGTCACCCAGGCTAGAGTGTAGTAGGGCCATCTCAGCTCACTGCAACCTCTGCCTCTGGGCTCAAGCAATTCTCCTGCCTCAGCCTCCTGAGTAGCTAGGATTATAGGAGCATGACACCACATCCAGCTAATTTTTGTATTTTAGTAGAGATGGGGTTTCGCCACATTGGCCAGGCTGGTCTTAAACATCTGACCTCAAGTCATCTGTGTACCTTGGCTTCCCAAAGTGCTGAGATTTCAGGCATGAGCCACTGCACCCAGCCATATATTTTATACACACACACATACACACTATATATATATATATATATATATGTATATATATATATATATATATCACACACACATATATATATTTGGTGTGTGTGTGTGTGTGTGTGTGTGTGTGTAAAATAAACAAGCTAGACATTGTAAACATCAATGGAGCACTCCACACAACCACAACAGAATATATGTTTTCTCAAGTGGCAGTGGAACATTCTTCTGCATAAACTCTATGTTAAACCATAAAACAAGACTCAATAAATTTAAAATAATTTAACTCAAACAATGTTCTCTGACTACAGTGAAGTCAAACTATAAGAAGTCAATAACAAAAGGAAATTTGGGAAATTTACGAATATGTAGAAATTAAATAACATATTCCAAAATAACCAATGTGTTTTGGAAGAAATCACAATAAAAATTAAGAAATATCTAAGATAAATGAAAATGAAACACAACATACCAAAACTTACGGAATGCAACAAAAGCAGTGCTCAGAGAGAAATTTATAGCTGTAAAAACCTACATGAAAAAGTAGATCTGAAATCAATATTCCAACCTTCTACCTTAAGAAACTAGAAAAAGAGGAGAAAGTGAAACCCAAATTAACAAAACCAAAAGTTAGTTCTTTGACAAGATCAGTAAAATTTACTAACCTGTATCTAGACTGAGGATAAACAAAGATGATTCAAATTCCTAAACTCAGATGTGGAAGCAGGGACATCACTACTAACACCACAGAAATAAAAAGGATGAAAAGAGGTTACTATAAGCAATTGTGTGCCACAAAATTAGATAGCCTACTAATGGACAAATTCCTAGAAATGCACTACCAAAACTGACTCAAGAAGAAGTAGAAATCTGAATAGACCTATTATAAGTAAAGAGATTAAATTAGTAATCAAAAACCTCAAAAAAAGAAAAGCCTAGAACCGATAACTCTGTGAGTAAATTCTATAAGACCTTTAAAGAGAAATTAACATCAATCCTTCATGACCTCTTCCAAAACATAAGAGGTGTTTCCTCCTCTTATGTTTCTACAACCAATTCTGTGAGGCCAGTATTACCTTGATAGCAAACCAGGCAATGACATCACAAGAAAATAAACCCATATCCAATATATTTTATTAATATAAATGCAAAAATCCTCAGCAAAATAGTAATAAACTAAATTTGCAAGAAATAAAAATAATTATACACACTGACCAAATAGGACTTATTTCTAAAATGAAATACATGTGAAAATTAATAAAGAACAAAAATTATATGATCATCTCATAGACTAAGAAAAAGCATTAAAAAAAAATCCCACACCCTTTCATTATAAAACAACCAACAAACCAGGAATAGAAGGGAACTTCATCCTTAACCTAACAAAGGGGTAAAATCCACCGTCAACATCATATTTAATGGCAAAGGACTAAAAGTCTTTCCCCTAAGATCAGGAATAAGACATAAATGTCTGCTTTCACCCCTTCTACTCAAAATGGTATTGTAGGTTCTACCCAAAGTAATTAGTCAAGAAAAAGAAATAAAATGTGTCCAGTGGAAAAGGATGAAGTAATATTATCTTTATTTGCAGATGATATGATATTATATATAGAAAGCCCTAAGACACACACACACACACACACACACACTAGAACTAATAAATTCGTTCAAAGATACAAGATGTTATTATGTGATTTTTTACTGATAGTGTATAGAAATGCAATGGAATTAATTAGAGATAGATAGATAAATAGAACATTTGTGTGCTATTAAAATGAAACACAACCTATCAAAGCTTACGGAATGCAGCAAAAGCAGTGATCAGAGAGAAATTGTAGTTGTAAAAACCTACATTAAAAACCGTGGCCAGGCCAGTGCACTCCAGTATTATCACAGAGCAAGACCATATCTCAAGCAAGAAAAGCAGTGAAAAGATGATATTGTTTTTATCTTACTGTTGTTTGGCAGTCTTATGCTTTAATTAAAAAATTTAATCTTTTACATTTGTTACAATTACTGTATTTTTATTATAAATATGCTATCTACAGGAGAATTGCTTGAACCTGGGAAGTGGAGGTTGTAGTGAGCCGAGTCACGCCACTGCACTCTAGCCTGGGTAACAGAGCAAGACTCTGTCTCAAAAATAATAATAAAAAATATAAATACGCCATCTAGTCATTTGATTATTTGTTTTTCAACCTCTTTCAAAAGGACTTTAGAATATTTTATTTAACTCTATTTATTCACCATCCATACCTTTATGCCATTTTATATTTCAATTGTACACATTTGAAAATCATAAAACATTTTTTCAGTTACTTTTTTTTTTTTTTTTTACTGCTCTTCATTTCTTCCTACATCTCTGACTTTCTATCAACTATCTGGGATCATTTTTCTTTTGCCTGAAGAATAAACATTTCCTTTCGTTGAGATCTTCTTATGATTAATTATCTCAGTTTTTGTTTCTATAATTATTTAGTTTTTCTTCAACTTGTATTTTAAATTCTGGGTTACATGTGCAGGATGTGTAGATTTGTTACTTAGGTAAACATGTGCCATGGTGGTTTGCTGCACAGTTCAACCCATTACCTAGGTATTAAGGCCAACATCCATTAGGTATTCTTCCTGATGCTCTCCCAATCCCCACCCCACCTGACAGGCCCTAGTGTGTGTTGCTCCCCTTCATGTGTCTATGTGTTCTCATCCTTCACCTCCCACTTACAAGTGAGAACATGCAGTGTTTGGTTTTCTGTTCCTGCATTAGTTTTCTGAGGATAACAGCCTCCAGCTCCATCCATATCCCTGCAAAGGACATGATCTCATTCCTTTTTATGGCTGCATAGTATTCCATGGTGTGTATGTAGCACATTTTATTTATCTAGTCTATCATTGATGAGCATTTGGGTTGATTCCATGTCTTTGCTATTGTGAATAGTCCTGCAATGAACATATATGTGCATGTATCTTTATAATAGAATGATTTCTCTTCTTGTGGGTATATACTCAGAAATGGGATTGTTGGATCAAATGGTATTTCTGCTTTGAGAAATTACCACACTGTCTTCCACAATGATTGAACTAATTTATATGCCCACCAACAGTGTAAAAGCATTCCGTTTTTTTTTTTTTTTTTTTTTTTTTGCAACCTTGCCAGCATCTGTTGTTTCTTGACTTTTTAATAATTGTCACTCGGGGTGGAGGCAAGATGACCAAACAGGAAACGCTCTGGTCTGCAGCTCCCAGAGACATCAATGCAGAAGGCATGTGATTTCTGCATTTCCAACTGAGGTACCCACTTCATCTCATTGCAACTGGTTAGACAGTGGTTGCAGCCCATAGAGAATGAGCTGAAGTAGGGTGAGGTGTTGATTCACCCAGGAAGCATAAGGAGTCAGGGAACTCCCTCCCCTAGCCAAGGGAAGCCATGAGAGACTGTGCTATCTTGCCCAGATACTTGGCTTTTCCTATGGTCTTCACAACCCACAGACCAGGAGATTCCATTGGGTGCCTATGCCACTAGGGCCCTGGGTTTCAAGCACAAAACTGGGTGGCTGTTTGGGGAGACACCAAGCTAGCTGCAGGAGTTTTTGTTTCATACCCCAGTGGCACCTGGAACACCAGCAAGACAGAACCTTTCACTCCCCCTGGAAAGGGGACTGAAACCAGGGAACCAAGTGGCCTCACTCAGCAGATCCCACATCCACAGACTCCAGCAAGCTAAGATTCACTGGTTTGAAATTCTTGCTGCCAGCATAACAGTCTGAACTCAACATGAGTTGCTCAAGCTTGGTCAGGGGAGGGGGTGTCACTGCTACTGAGGTTTGAATAGGCAGTTTTCCCCTCACAGTATAAATAAAGCCACTGGGAAATTCAAACTGGGCAGAGCCCACAGCAGCTTGACAAAGCTGCTGTAGCCAGATTGCCTCTCTGGATTCCTCCTTTCTGGGCAGGGCATCTCTGAAAGAAAGGCAACAGCCCAGTCAGGGACCAGGGACTTATAGATAAAACTCTCATCTCCCTGGGACAGAGCACCTGGGGGAAGGGATGGCTTGGACACAGCTTCAGCAGACTTGAATATTCTTGCCTACTGGCTCTGAAGAGAGCAGCAGATCTCCCAGCACAGTGTTCAAGCTCTGATAAGGGACAGACTGCCTCCTCAAGTGGGTCCCTGACCCCTGTGCCTCCTTACTGGAAAATGCAGAGAATACCACAAAGATACTCCTCAAGAAGAGCAACCCAAAACACATAATAGACAGATTCACCAACAATGAAATGAAGGATAAAATGTTAAGGGCAGCCAGAGAGAAGGGTTGAGTTACTCACAAAGGCAAGCCCATGAGACTAACAGTGAGCCTCTGTTCAGAAACCTTACAAGCCAGAAAAGAGTGAGGGTCAATATCCTTAAAGAAAAGAATTTTCAACCGAGAATTTCATATTCAGCCAAAGTAAGCTTCGTAAGAGAAGGAGAAATAAAATCCTTTACAGACAAGCAAATGCTGAGAGATTTTGTCACCACCAGGCATGCCTTACAAGAACTCCTGAGGAAGCACTAAGTATGGAAAGGAAAAACTAGTAACAACCACTGCGAAAACGTACCAAATTGTAAAGACCATCGACACTATGAAGAAACTGCATCAACTAATGGGCAAAATAACCAGCTAGCATCATAATGACAGGATTAAATTCACACATAACAATATTAACCTTAAATGTAAATGGGCTAAATGCCCCAATTAAAAGACACAGACTGGCAAATTGGATAAAGAGTCAAGACCCATTGGTGTACCATATTCAGGAGACCCATCTCACATGCAAAGACACACGTAGGCTCAAAATAAAGGGATGGAGGAAGATTTACCAAGCAAACGGAAAGCAAGAAAAGCAGGGGTTGCAACCTAGCCTCTGATAAAAACAGACTTTAAACCAACACAGATCAAAAGAGACAAAGAAGGGCATTACATAATGGTAAAGGAATCAATGCAACAAGAAGAGCTAATGATCCTAAATATATATGCACCCAATACAAGAGCACCCAGATTCATAAAGCAAGTTCCTAGAGACCTACAAAGAAACTTAAACTCTTGCACAATAATAGTGGTAGATTTTACACTCCATTGTCAATATTAGACAGATCAACAAGACAGAAAACTTAAAATTAGCAAGGATATTCAGGACTTGAACTCAGCTTTGGACCAAGCGGACGTAATAGATATCTACAGAACTGTCCACTCCAAAGTAACAGAATATACATGCTTCTCAGCACCACATCATACTTATTCTAAAACTGATCACATAATTGGAAGTAAAACACTCCTCAGCAAATGCAAAATAATGGAAATCATAACAAACAGTCTCAGAACACAGTGCAATCACATTAGAACTTAGGATTAAGAAACTCTCAAAACTGCACACCTACATGGAAACCAAACAATGCTCCTGAATGATCACTGGGTAAATAACAAAATTAAGGCAGAAATAAATAAGTTCTTTGAAACTAATGAGAACAAAGACACAAAGTACTAGAATTTCTGGGACACAGCTAAAACAGTGTTTACAGGGAAATATATAGGACTAAATGCACACAGGAGAATGCAGGAAAGATATAAAATCGACACCCTAATATCACAATGAAAAGAACTAGAGAAGCAAGAGCAAAAAAATTCAAAAGCTAGCAGAAGATAAGAAATAACTAAGATCAGAGAAGAACTGAAAGAGATAGAGACACAGAAACCCTTCAAAAGATCAGTGAATCCAGGAGCTGGTGTTTTGAAAAGATTAACAAAATAGTTAGACCACTAGCCAGATTAATAAAGAAGAAAAGAGAGAAGAATCAAACAGACACAATACAAAAATGAAAAAGGGGAGATTAAAAAAAAGAAAAAGGAGAGATCATTACTGATCCCACAGAAATCAAAGTATCATCAGGGAATAGTATAAACACCTCTATGCAATTAAACTAGAAAATCTAGAAGAAATGGAGAAATTCCTGGATACATACACCCTCCCAAGACTAAACTAGGAAAAAGATTAATCCCTGAATAAACCAATAACAAGTTCTGAAATTGAGGCAGTAATTAATAGCCTACCAACCAACAAAAGCCCAGGACCAGATGGATTCACAGCCAAATTTTACCAGAGGTACAAAGAGGAGTTGGTACTATTTCTTCTGAAACTACTCCAAACAATAGAAAAAGAGGGACTCCTCCCTAACTCATTTTGTGAGGCCACCATCATCCTGATACCAAAATCTGGCAAAGACATGACAAAAAAACAAAACTTCAGGCCAATATCCTTGATGAACATCAATGCAAAAATACTCAATAAAATACTGGCAAACTGAATTCAGCAGCACATCAAAAAGCTTATCAAGCACAATCAAATCGACTTCATCCCTGGGATACAAGGCTAGTTCAACATACACAAATCAATAAACGTAATCCATCACATAAACAGAACCAATGACAAAAACCACATAATTATCTCAATAGATGCAGAAAAGGCATTTGATAAAATTCAAAATCCCTTTATGCTAAAAACTCTCAATAAACTAGATATTGATGGAATGTATCTCAAAACAATAAAAACTATTTGTGGCAAACCCCCAGACAATATCATACTGAATGGGCAAAAGCTGGAAGCATTCCCTTTGAAAACTGGCACAAGACAAAGATGCTTTCTCTCATCACTCCTTTCCACATACTACTGGAAGTCCTGGCCAGGGCAATCAGGCAATAGAAAGAAAGAAAGAGTATTCAAATAGGAAGGGGGGAAGTTAAATCGTCTCTGTTTGCAGATGATTGTATATTTAGAAAACCTCATCATCTCAGCCCAAAATCTCTTAAGATGATAAGCAACTTCAGCAAAGTCTCAGGATACAAAATCAATGTGCAAAAATCACAAGCATTCCCATACACCAATAATGGAAAGCCAAATCATGAGCAAACTGCCATTCACAATGACTACAAAGAGAATAAAACACCTAGGAATACAACTTACAAGGAATGTGAAGAACCTCTTCAAGGAGAACTACAAACCACTACTCAAGGAAATAAGAGAGGATACAAACAAATGGAAAAACATTCCATGCTCATGGATAGGAAGAATCAATATTGTGAAACTGGCCATACTGTCCAAAGTAATTTATAGATTCTATCTTATCTCCATTCACAAAATTAGAAAAAACTACATTAAATTTCATATAGAACAAAAGAAGAGCCTGTATATCCAAGACAATCCTGAGCAAAAAGAATAAAGCTGGAGGCATCATACTACCTAACTTCAAACTATACTGCAAGGCTACATTAACCAAAACAGCATGGTACTGGTACAAAAACAGAGATGTAGACCAATGGAACAGAACACAGGCCTCAAAAATAATGCCACACATCTACAACCATCTGACCTTTGACAAACCTGATAAAAACAAGCAATGGGGAAAGGATTTTCTATTTTATAAATGGTGTTGGGAAAACTGGCTAGCCATATGCAGAAAACTGAAACTGGACCCCTTCCTTACACCTTATACAAAAATTAACTCAAGATGGATTAAATTCTTAAATATAAGACTGAAAACCATAAAAACCCTAGAAGAAAACCTAGGCAATATCATTCAGGACATAGGCATGGGCAAAGACTTCATGACTAAAACACCAAAAACAATGGCAACAAAAGCCAAAATTGAAAAATGGGATCTAATTAAACCAAAACATATTGGCACAGCAAAAGAAACTATCATCAAAGTGAACAGGTAACCTACAGAATGGGAGAAATTTTTTGCAATCTACCCATCTGACAAAGGGCTAATATCCAGAATCTACAAAGAACTTAAACAAATTTACAAGAAAAATCAAATGACCCCATCAAAAAGTGGACAAAGGATATGAACAGACACTTCTCAAAAGAAGACATGTATGCAGCCTATAAATACATGAAAAAAAGCTCATCATCACTGATCATTAAAGAAATGCAAATCAAAACCACAATGAGATACCATCTCACATCAGTTAAAATGGTGATCATTCCTTTTGGCCGGAACCGCCATCTTTCAGTAATTTGCCAAAATGACGAACACAAAGGGAAAGAAGAGAGGCACTCGATATATGTTCTAGGTCTTTTAGAAAACATGGAGTTGTTCCTTTGGCCATGTATATGTGAATCTATAAGAAAGGTGATACTGTAGATATCTAGGGAATGGGTACTGTTCAAAAAGGAATGCCCCACAAATGTTATCATGGCAAAACTGGAAGAGTCTATAATGTTACCCAGCATGCTGTTGGCACTGTTGTAAACAAGTTAAGGGCAAGATTCTTGCCAAGAGAATTAATGTGTATTGAGCACATTAAGCACTCTAAGAGCCAAGATAGCTTCCTGAAACACATGAAGGAAAATGATCAGAAATAGAAAGAAGCCAAAGTGAAAGCTACCTGGGTTCAGCTGAAGCACCAGCTTGCCTCACCCAGAGAAACACACTTTGTGAGAACCAATGGGAAGGAGCCTGAGCTGATGGAACCTATTCCCTATGAATTTATGGCATAATAGGTGTTAAAAAAAATTTAAAACCTCTGGACTTAAAAAAAAAAAGAATGGTGATCATTAAAAAGCCAGGAAACAACAGATGCTGGAGAGGATATGGAAAATAGGAATGCTTTTACATTGTTAGTGGGAGTGTAAATTAGTTCAACCATTACGGAAGACAGTGTGGTGATTCCTCAAGGATCTGGAACCAGAAATACCATTTAATCCAGCAATCTCATTACCGGGTATATACTCAAAGAATTATAAATCATTCTACTAGAAAGACACATGAACACATACGTTTATTGCATCACTTTTCACAATAGCAAAGACTTGGAACCAACCCAAATGCCCATCAATGATAGACTGGATAAAGAAAATGGGGCACATACACACTATGGAACACTATGCAGCCATAAAAAGGGATGAGTTTATGTCCTTTGCAGGAACATGGATTAAGCTGGAAACCATCATTCTCAGCAAACTAACACAGGAACAGAGAACCAAACACTGCACGTTCTTACTCATAAGTGGGAGTTGAACAACAAGAACACATGGACACAGGGAGGGGAACATCACACACCAGGGCTTGTTGGGGAGTTGGGGGCTAGAAGAGGGATAGCATGAGGAGAAATACCTAATGTAGATGACGGGTTGATGGTGCAGCAAACCACCATGGCATGTGTATATCTATGTAATAAACCTGCACATTCTACACATGTATCCCAGAAATTAAAGCATAATTTCTTTAAAAAGTATCATAAATAAACTTTATTTCTCTGTTAAAAAAATCACCACTCACTGGCAAGAGATGATATTTCACTGTGATTTTGACTTGCATTTCTCTAACAATTGGTAATGTTGAGCTTTTTTTTATATGTTTGTTGGCTGCATGAATGTCTTCTTTTTAGAAGTGTCTGTTCATGTTTTCTGCCCACTTTTTGATGGGGTTGTTTGGTTTTTTCTTGTAAATTTATTTGAGTTCCTTGTAGACTCTGGATATTAAACCTTCATCAGATGGATAGACTACAAAATTTTTCTCCCATTCTGTAGATTGTCTGTTCACTCTGATGATAATTTCTTTTGCTGTGCAGAGCTCTTTATTTTAATTACATCCCATTTGTCACTTTTTGCTTCAGTTGCAATTGTTTTTGGCATTTTTGGCATGAAATCTTTGCCCATGTCTGTGCCTTGAATGGCATTGCCTAGATTTTCTTCTAGGGTTTTTATAGTTTGAGTTTTACATTTAAGTCTTTAATCCATCTTCAGTTAATATTTTTATATGGTGTAAGCAGTCCAGTTTCTGCATAAGGCTAGCCAGATCTTCTAGCACCATTTATTAAATAGCGAATCCTTTTCCCTTTGCTTGTTTTTGTCAGGTTCCTCAAAGATCAGATGTGTGTGTGTGTGTGTGTGTGTGTGTGTGTGTGTGTGTGTGTGGTTTTACTTCTCAGTTTTCTATTCTGTTCCATTGGTCTACGTGTCTGGGTTTGTACCAGTACCATGCCGTTTTGGTAACTATAGCTTTATAGTATAGTTTGAAGTCAGGTAATGTGATGCCTCCAGATTTGTTCTCTTTGCTTTGTCATGCTTTGGGTTTGAGGGCTATTTTTTGTTTTCATATGAATTTTAGGATTGCTTTTTCCAGTTCTATAAAGAATGATAGTGATATTTTAATGCAAATTGCATTGAATTTGTAGATTGCTTTTGGCAGTATGGTCATTTTCACAATATTGATTCTACCCTTCCATGAGTGGGAGATGTGTTTCCATTTGTTTGTGCCATCTTATAATTTCTTTCAGCAGCATTTTGTAGTTTTCCTTGTAGAGGTCTTTCACCTCCTTGGTTAGATATATTCGTAAGTATTTTATTTTATTTGCAGCTATTGTAAAAGAGGTTGAGTTTTAAAATGTGATTCTCAGTTTGATCACTTTTGGTGTACAGCAGTGCTAGTGATTTTTGTACATTGATTCGTGTATCCTGAAACTTTACTGAATTCATTTATCAGATCTAGGAGCTTTTTGGATGAGTCTTCAGGGTTTTCTAGGTATATGATCACATCATTGGCAAATAGCAACAGTTTAACTTCCTCTTTACCAATTTGGATGCTCTTTATTTCTTACTCTTGGCTGATTGCTCTGGCTAGGATTTCCAGTACTATGTTTAATAGAAGTGGTAAAAGTGGGCATCCTTGACTTGTTCCAGTTCTCAGGGGGAATGCATTCAGCTCTCCCCCGTTCAGTATAATGTTAGCTGTAGGACTGTCATAGATTGTTTGTATTACCTTAAAGTATGTCCCTTCTATGCTGATTTTGCTGATGATTTAATCATAAAGTGATGCTGGATTTTGTCAAATGCTTTTTCTGTGTCTATTAAGATGATCATGTAATTTTCTTTTAATTCTGTTTATATGTTGTATCACATGTATTGACCTGCATATGTTAAGCCATCTCTGCATTCCTTGTATGCAACCCACTTGATTATTGTGGATTATCTTTCTGATATGCTGTTGAGTACAGATAGCTAGTATTTTGTTAAGGATTTTTGCATCTATGTTCATCAGGGATATTGGTCTGTAATTTTCTGTTTTTGTTATGTCCTCTCCTGGTTTTTATATTATGGTGATACTGGTTTCATAGACTGATTTAAAGAAGATGCCCTCTTTCTCTATATTATAGAATAGTGTCAGTGTGGCTACCAACTCTTCTTTGAATGTCTTATAGAATACAGCTGTGAATCTTTCTTGTCGTAGAATATTTTGTTGGCAATTTTTCTTATTACTATTTCAATTTTGCTGCTTGCTATTGGTCTGTTCAGAGTACTTATTTCTTTCTTGTTTAATATAGGAGGGGTGTATATTTTCAGGAATTTATCTGTCTTCTCTAGGTTTTCTAGTTTGTGTGTGTAAAGTTGTTCATAGTAGCCTTGAATGATCTTTTGTATTTCTGTGGTATCAGTTGTAATATCTCCTGTTTCATTTCTAATTGAGCTTATTTGGATCTTCTCTCTTCTTTTCTTGGTTAATTCTACTAATGGTCTATCAGTTTTGTTTATCTTTTCAAAGAATCAGATTTTTGCTTAATTTATCTTTTGTATTTTTTTTGTTGTTGTTTTAATTTCATTTAGTTCTGCTCTAATCTTTGTTGTTTCTTTTATTCTGTTGGGCTTTGGTTTGGTTTGTTCCTGTTTCTCTAGTTCCTTGAGATGTAACCCTAGGTTGTCTATTTGTGCTGTTTCAGACTTTTTGATGTTGGCATTCATTGCTATGAACTTTCCTGTTAACATCACTTTTGCTGTATCATAGAGGTTTTTGATAGGTTGTGTCACTATTATCATTCAGTTGAAAGAAATGTTTAAATTTCCATCTTGATTTTCTTGTTGACCCAACAATCACTCAAAAGCAAGTTATTTAATTTTCACATATTTGCATGGTTTTGAGGGTTCCTTTTGGAGTTGATTTCCAATTTTATTCCACTGTAGTCTGAGAAGTACTTGATATAATTTTGATTTTCTTAAATGTATTGAAACCTGTTTTGTGGTCTATCTTGGTGGATGTTCCATGTGCTGATGAATAGACTGTATATTCTGCAGTCGTTGAGCAGTAAGTTCTGTAAATATCTGTTAAGTCAGTTTGTTCTAGGTATAGTTTAAGTCCATTGTTTCTTTGTTGACTTTCTGTCTTAATGGCCTGTCTAGTGTTATTAGTGGAGTAATGAAGTCCGCCGCTATTATTGTGTTGCTGTCAATCTAATTTCTTTGGTCTAGTAGTAATTGTTTTATAAATTTGGGAGCTACAGTGTTTGGTCCATATGTATTTAGGATTGTGATACTTTTCTTTTGGACTAGTCCTTTTATCATTATATAATGTCCTTCTTTGTCTTTTTAAACTGCTGTCGCTTTAAAGTCGGTTTTGTCTGATATAAGAATAGCTATTCCTGATTGTTTTTGGTTTCCATTGGCATGGAATATCATTTTCCATCCCTCTATCTTAAACTTATGTAAGTGTTTATGTGTTAGGTGAGTCTCCTGAAGACAGCAGAAACTTGGTTGGTGAATTCTTTTCCATTCTGACATTCTGCCCCTAAGTGAAGCATTTAGGCCATTTACGTTCAATGTTAGTATCGAGATGTGAGGTGCTAGTCTATTTATTGTGCTATTTATTGCCTGAAGGTCTTGGTTTTTTTTCATTGTGTTAATGTTATAGAGGTCCTCTGATATTTATGCTTTAAGGAGGTTCTATTTTGGTTTATTTTGAAGATTTGTTTTAAGATTTAGAACTCCTTTTAGCTGTTCTTATAGTGCTGATATAGCAGTGGAGAATTCTTTCAGCATTTGTTTGTCTGGAAAAGACTGTAATTTTCTTTCATTTATGAAGCTTACTTTCTCTGGATACAAAATTCTTGGCTAATAATTGTTTTGTTTAAGGACATCCTAAAGATAGGACCCCAATCTCTTCTGGGTTGTAGAGTTTCTGCTGAGAAATCTGCTGTTAATCTGATAGATTTTCCTTTATAGGTTACTTGATGCTTTTGCCTCACAGCTCTTAGGATTCTGATGACCATGTGCTTAGGTGATGATCTTTTCATGATGAATTTCCTAGGTGTTCTTTGAGCTTCTTATGTTTGGATGTCTAGATCTCTAGCAAAACCAGGGAAGTTTTCCTCAATTATTTTTTCAAAAATGTTTTCCAAACTTTTAGATTTCTCTTCTTTGAGAACACCAATTTTTCTTAGGCTTGGTTATTTAACATAATCCCAAACTTCTTGGGGGCTTTGTTCATTTTTTAAAATTCTTTTTCATCTTTGTCAGATTGGGTTAATTAAAAAGTCTTGTCTTGGAACTCTGAAATTCTTTCTTCTACCTGGTTGATTATATTTCTGAGACTTTCCAGTGCATTTTGCATTTGTCTAAGTGTGCCTTTCATTTCCAAAAGTTGTAATTGTTCTTTATTTATGCTATCTATTTCTCTGGATATTTTTCTGTCCATATCATCTATCATTTTTTAAATTTATTTAAGTTGGTGTTCACTTTCTCTGGTGACTCCTTTAGTAGCTTAATAATTGACATTTTGAATTCATTTTGTGGTAATTCAGAGATTTCTTCTTTGTTTGGATCCATTGCTAGTGAGCTAGTGTGATCTTTTGGGGGTGCTAAAGAATCTTGTTTTCTTATATTACCAGAATTGTTTTTCTTGTTCCTTCTCATTTGGGTAGACTATGACAGAGGGAAGCTCTAAGGCTCCACAGCTGTTATTCAGATTTTACTGTCTCATGGGGTATTTTCTTGGTGTAGTATTCTCCCCCTCTCTCCTAAGGATGGGGCTCCCACTTCAGGAAAAATTCTAAACAATGTAATCAAAAGGGGGGAGCAAACATTCTCTCTGTCCTTATACCATATGATATTGCTTCATTATATCAAAATATTTTAGTTTATTCTTTTTAACCAAATTCTTTTGTACAACCCTCAAAATGTTGCCTCCAAGTATCAGAAGCATGTCAGGTAACTGGACAAGCTTGAGGACATGATGCTTTTTGCTATTTCATGCAGATCCCAATTTTGATCTGTTACAATTTTCCTGTAAGCTACAGAATGCCCTTTAGCATTTATCATAGTGCAAGACTGCTGGCAACAAATCTCTCAGTTCTTCTTTATTTGAAAATGACTTTATTTCCCTCTTAAGATATTTTTCTGGATACAGAATTCTGGGTTGGTAATTTGGGTTTTTTTTTTGTTTGTTTGTTTTTGTTTTTTAATGTCATCCCATTATGTTCTGGCCTTCACTGTTTCTGATGAGAATTCAGAAATCATTCTTAATGTTTTTTTCCCCCCAGTTTATGACATGTCTTTTTTTCCCCCTCTGGCTGCTTTCAAAAATGTCTCTTTGGTGTTCTTCAGTTTGACTATGACCCTTTAGATATGCTTCTCTTTCTATTTGTGCTGCTTCTGATTTGCTAAGCTTCTTGGATCTACAAGTAGATTTTAAAAATCAAATTCAGAAAAATTTTGCTATTGTTTCTTTCTTATTTACTGTGTGTGATTTTCAGACAGAAGTAAATTTATCCTTCTACATCATAGTGTCCTGAAGTATCTGAGCTTTATAATGCCTCCCCTCTTATGGGCTAGAATGTCATTTGATCAAATCATTTAAGCATTCAGTACTTTCGTTTTCTCTTCTACAGGAGAGGAAATTAAAATCTTTAATAGGTCAATGCAATGGTGTTTATAAAAGACATAGAAGGTATAAGTAAATGGTGGGCATTCTTTTGTTCGAAGCATTTCTCCAAGAAGTCTTGCCCAAAATGCACATATGATTAATTATCCTCTGTTAACATCCTAAGATTCATTTGTTGAATTACCTGACAAATAGAAAAGTCCCAAATAAATGTATATATTCTTTTGTTGGGTGTGAGGAATGAAGTACAGGAAAAGTTCCCAGCATGGGCCCCAGGGTTCTGGTAGAGTTGGCAAAGGCAAGTGGACACAGATATTCCAACCAGTATTGATCAACAGCCTGTATTTCTTGACCTGTATTTGTGGGCATGAGAACCAGTTCATTAATCCTTATTATCAAATGTGTATGGCACACAAGAGAATGGGCAAAAATAGCAGTTTCAATATTGTAATATATTCAGCTGCAGCAAAACAAAAAGGTAGAACAGATGTACTGTCAGAGTTAAAGTCTTCCAGTTCTCCACTCAATTGTCATTGGTTTAATCTGACAAATATTTCCTTTAGGGCTTGGTCTTTGTCTATGCATAAATTCTAGCACCAAAAATACAGCGGTGTCATAACTGCAAGGGATAAACAAGGTTTCTAAATTACCTGTTTCATTCCTTTATGTTGCTTGGAATGCTAATGTCAGTCTGATAAAGGCTGGCTCATTGTGAGGAAACAAGTGTCTCTGTTGGTGCAGATGGCTCCTGAGTTGTTCCCTGAGAGATTACGTGTGATGGGCAGATAGAAATCAATGTTGGAAATGAGTGGGACTGAATGAGGTGTACTGGGAGGAAAGATGTACAGATTAGGGGGTAGTGATGACATATACTAGAAGGCGGGAGACAAGGATGCATGCTAAGTGAGAGAATGAGAACCTAGCCATAACATGAGTCTGCACATTCATATGAGTGAATGAGTCCAAGAAGATATTGGAATGCTGCCCATGGTATCTGCCAACATCTATTGGCATACAGTGTTCCTTTTAATTGGCAATGTGTCTCATGAATGCAGAGATTTTTGGTACGAACAGAAGGTCAGGAACCACTGCAAGCACACTTAGATTACTATAGAGTCAGTTAGGGTCTTTCTTCTTCAAGTTTTAAAATTCTACTCAGAATCAATCAGCAAGTCAGCAGTTACATTGACTATTACATCAATGCTTTATGTACAGACCTTTACAAATCTCAAGATTTCTCACGTGAGAACAGAGATAAGCAAATCAAAGCCCACAAAGGAAGAACATACCAACCAGGAGGAGAAATTTGTATTTTTGGTCCTTACAATAGCCAATCAAAATTTTACTTAGCCAACCGGATGGACAGTTGATAGTGAGATGATACGCTGTTCAGGACAGCTGATAAATAACTCTCTTTGGTCAAAACCTAAGCAGGAAGTCTAGTTAAGAGTAAAACAATCTCAACTGGGCATGTCTGTAATCCCAGCACTTAGGGAGGGTGAGGCGGGCAGATCACTTAAGGGTAGGAATTTGAGACCAGACTGGCCAACATGATGAAACCCCATCTCTACTAAAAATATGAAAATTAGCCGGGCAGCGCTGGCACGCACCTGTGTAATCCCAGCTACTCGGGAGGCTGAGGCAGGAGAAGCTCTTGAACCCAGGAAGTAGAGGTTGCAGTAAGCTGAGATGGCGCCACTGCACTCCAGCCTGGGTGACAGTGAGACTCCATTTCAAAAAAAAGAAAAAGAATAAAATAATCTCTTAAAACAGGCATAGCAGTGATCCCAGTTCTGTGCCATGCTGAGTGATCGAGCCTGATCTAGTGAGCACATCTGCAGAGCATGGGGGTTTCTGAGGAAGAAACTGAGGAACTTTTGGGAAGAAACTGCACCTTAGCAGAAAAAGTCCAAGCCACAGTCCGGTTCAAGGCTAGCATCAAGAGAGAAGTGCATTCCTGATGATAGCCGGGTTGCTCATATTGTGCCCTTCAGCCTAGTTCCCAGGATTCATGGGGAGAGGAGACTAAGAAAATGAGAGAGAGTAAAGCATGACAAGCCTATTCAGGCAGCGAGGGCACAGGCAGCATGGATGTGCGGTGTTGTGTGGCTGTGCGACAGAACTGGCCACTCTGGACATGAAGCTTACCTTCCCTGCCTGAAGTAACACCAGAGCACAAGACAGACGTAGCTGGAGAGATGACTGGGGTTGGACTGTGGATGTGGTATAGATCCCCTTGGGCCCTCTGGGAGTGAACTGGGAGACGTTTGAATGAATGAAGGTGTGGCATACCTAGTGGATACCTGATAATTCCTTGTCTGCTCACATTTCTTCCTTCGGGAATTGATTCTTCCTCTGTCTCTCGTTGTTTATGGAGCTGCCAATCTCCCGCAGCCCCAGCGGCCCTCATATTCCACAGAGATAGGTATGTGACCAGGCTAACCAACAAGAGAATACCATTTTTACTGGAATCATGAGATATGCATATACCTGGGCATAAGACCCTAGCAGAGCCAATCGAAGGCCTTTTGCGAGGCTGAAATGATGTCTGCAAGGGGCTTCCATCTATGATGCAATTTGTAAGGACCGTTCTTCCTACTAATGGAGAGATCTGACACAAAATCACTACAGTCACCAGAGAAACCATGAGATGGAGAGAATGAGACGGATTTTGAGGACCTGGCTCCAGCCATATATACATGTGGTTCAAGTCCTGAACATTTTAGTACATAACAATGAAATTTCAAAATTTCTAAAATTCTTTTACATCTTGTTTAATCTTGTGGATGACTTACATTGAGTGACTCCTGACTAACATAGAGGAAGGATCATTTGTTTCTGTTTTTCACTTTTTGAAATGGTGAGCAGCTGTGACCTATGGAAACCATGTATCTCAGAGGAAGAAGGCAGTACAAATCATCCCTTCTTCAGTCTCACACCTAATGTCTCCAGTTGTTCTAGGGAAATTTTTCATATGTACATAAGCATTTGTCTGAAAATTCGTTTAAAAAGCGATGGTTTGATAGAATGATGACTGGTGAATCTCTTTGTGCCCAGGAGTTCTTCCTTCAAGTACTTGTAACTCTCTTCTCTGGAATGGAGCCTTGTAGTAGGGGACTGGGGACCCTGATTTCCAACAGCCTGCAATGATCTCAGAGCATCCATTTATCTGAGAAATTAAGGGAATGGGACCAGGTGCAGTGGCTAATGCCTGTAATCCTAGCACATTGGGAGGCTGAGACGGGCAGGTTATCTGAGGTCAGGAGTTTGAGACCAGTCTGGCCAAGATGGTGAAACCCCATCTCTACTAAAAATACAAAAATTAGCCGGGTGTGGGTGGCGCATGCCTGTAGTCCCAGCTATATGAGAGGCTGAGGCAGGATAATTGCTTGAACCCAGGAGGTGGAGGTTGCAGTCAGCTGAGATTGTGTCTCTGGACTCCAGTCTGGGTGACAGAGCAAGACTCCAAAAGAAAAGAAAGAAAGAGAGAAAGAAGAAAAGAAAGAAAGAAAGAAAGAAAGAAAGAAAGAAAGAAAGAAAGAAAGAAAGAAAAAGAAAGGAGGAAAGAAAGGAGGGAGGGAAGGAAGGAGGGAGGAAGGGAGGAAGGAAGAAATGGGAGCTGTCTTTTGGGGATAATGAGATTTCCCATCTGTATCTAGTTGGGGAGGAGTTGGGGAGAAGACAGTAGGGCTTTATCCTTATATCACTGTTTCATGTAGAACCTATGATTTTCATCAGGCCATTCAGCATCCACACATCCATGGAATGTATGAGTGCCTGCCCCAGGCTGACACTCTGCATGGCACACAATGGTGGGCAGATAGAACACTGACTTTATGGAATTTATAGCCTAGATGGGAAAGATAGACAAGCAATTAACGATGAAATGTGGTATGTGTTATGAATGAGACAGTATAATGTATTAATCAACTCTTGGTAACAAGTGAGAGAATCCAAATTCAAACTAGCTTAAATAAAAAGAAGCTACTTACTGACTGCACAATAGCCCTGGGTACAGATGTCTTCAGGTGTGGCTGGATCCAGCACACCAATGGTGTGATCCTGTCTCCCTCCACCCCCATCTCTATGTCTCTCTGGCCCCTGCTTTCTTCTACATCTGCTTCATTCTCAGGCAGGCTCTCTTGCTGGCAGAGATAGCCCTTGGCAATCTGGAAATACATTATTCTAAGTCTAATAAGATCCTGAGATCTCATAAAAAAAGAAATCCTCTCTCTGTCAGTCTCCATAACAATCCTTCAATTATTCAGTCAGTCCATGCCCACCACTGGATCAATAATTATGCCCAGAGATTAAAGGTTTTGTGCAGCTTGTTTGGTTTACAGGTGCAGCCTGAGGCTGCACTGAGAATCTAGGAAGTGTATTCTTGAAGATTTGGGGGAAGTCCTTAAAGATAGTATGCATACTTTATACCATGTGCTATGGGAACACATAACAGCAAATGTCCTGCTGTAGGGCATCAGGAGAGGCTTATTTAGAGGAAGCTGATGTGAAGATTGAGTAATAATTCTTTTTTCTTTTTCCTTTTTTTTTTTTTTACCTTTTAGAGACAGACTTTCACACGCTGCCCAGGCTGGAATGCAGTGGCACAATCATAGTTCACTGCAGCCTCAAACTCCTGGGCTCAAGTGATCCTCTTGCCTCAGCCTCTGGAGTAGCTGGCACTACAGGTGCACTCTCCACCATGCCTGGCTCAATTCTGATAACAATAGCTAATATTTATTGAATGCTCGCTATGTGCCAGGCACTGTGCAAAGCACTTCACATACATTAACTCACTTAATCTTCACCAAAACCTCTGAAGTAAGAACCAGTATTTTGTCCATTTTAGAGAAAACAAAATTGAGGCACAAAGAAGTTAAAGAACATATTCAAAGCCCTACAGGTAGTAAATGAATAAGGTGTCAGGTAAAATAAGTGGGAGGAAAGAATGATCCAGGTGAGAACTAGCAAGTGGACAGACCTGGAGGAATCATTGAGGAGCTGAAATAGCCTGGACTGTGGGAGGACAAGGAACTCTGCAAATTGGGGGTGTCAGCAAGCCGATTTCCCCACTGCCTTGACTGCTTTCATAGTATTGTTTTCAGAGACTTATATGCCCATGCAGTTTGCCAAGGATCTGGATGATTAGCAGCATTGAATTCCCGGCTCATTTCCAGAAACGTGGCCCAATGCTTTGATCAAAAAGCATACCTTGATTAAAACTGGTCTTTTGAAAAAGCCTGCCCACTGTGACCTATTAATCTCACGGTTTTAACGACATTGCAGTAATTGTGTTGTCGCTTGCTGCAGTTGGGTGACTCCATTTGGCAGGTGGGCTAATTTTAGAAAGATCAGCCAACCTAATTTATCTGCCATCTTTCCCTTGGTCCTGAATTCATTGGTACTCCGGTAGCTTGGGTTTTTTTGTTTGTTTCGTTTGTTCATTTTTTCCCTATTGGCGTGCTCTTCAGAGCATAGATCAAACGCCAGTGGCTACACTTCCGGATGTCTTTCACTTTAATAACAGGTCACCATCTCCATTGCGAGTGCTCTGGGACCCGAAGTCTGGAAGCATCCTGTGGAGAAACACAGTATGCACCCGCCACTCCAAAGCCTAAGGACACAGGATCAGAAGTGCTATATTTCTATTTTCAGAGACGTTTGGAGGGAAAGCATCTCTTAAAACCCACGCTGAGCTGGGCACAGTGGCACACATCTGTGGTTCCAGGAGGCGGAGCGGGGAAATTGCTTGAGCTCAGGAGTCTGATCATCATTAGGGTAAAGCCATCTGAAATTCCATTCTGAAGTATGATTGGGAAAGATGGAGGAGGAGACAATCATGGGTGAGAAGACCCTATAGAGGCATTGTTGGACACCGTCCGGGGTTAGTAACAACCCTCTGACTACCTTCAGCCACCACGTTGCTCTTTGAGTGCACTTTGTCTTTGCTACATGAGCAACTAAGATCTGCTTTAATCTTTACTTCCTTAAAGAGATCTCAACCAAAAGCTCATGACAATGCAGGATTTATATTAAGCATATTTAACAACCAATATGACACAGGCATCAACCAATCAAAACAGGGGCTGAGTTATAAGCAATGGTTCAGTTGAACTGGTGCTTACCAGCTGACCAACTGACTCTCAGCCCCGCTGGCTGGGATCGTGTGTTCTCTTTTTACCCAAGACACAGCAGCCAATATCTATTGCAAGACACCCAGATATTCCTCTGGGCCAGTGGCTCTCAGTGGAGGCTGATTTTGCTTTCCAGGGGACATTGGCAACATCTGAAGACATTTTTGGTGGTGGGGTCTGGTGGGTAGAGACCAGGGATCCTGCTACTTATCATACAAGTCTCAAGGCAAACCTATAACAAAGAATTATCTGGCCCAAATTTTCCTAGTAGTGAGGTTGAGAAGCTCTGCTCTTGGTGAAACCCTTAGCATAAGCAATAGCTTCCGGTGCTCTGAATCACAGCAAACCTTTGCAAGATGATCTTGATGGCAGGGTCCTATCAGCTTGTCATCTTGAGGGTGTGCCAGGAGCTCACAATAAAAAGCCATTTATAAATACCACTGCTCCTGTAGCTTCTTTCCACATTAAACTCTACTAGTCAAACAATAGAATAGCTAGGCACTGATCTTCCTTCCTTCCCTTTCTTTCCCTTCCCTTCCCTCCCCTCCCTTCCTCCCTCCCTCCGTCCCTCCCTCCCTCCCTTCTTTTTTTTGATGGAGTCTCATTCTGTCGCCAGGTTGGAGTGCAGTGGTGTGATCTCAGCTCACTGCAACCTCCGCCTCCTAGGTTCAAGCGATTCTCCTGCCAGCCTCCTGAGTAGCTGGAACTACAGGCACCTGCCACCACACCCAGCTAATTTTTGTATTTTTAGTAAAGATAGGGTTGTGCCTTGTTAGCCAGGATGGTCTCCATCTCCTGACCTTGTGATCTGCCTGCCTTGGCCTCCCAAAGTGCTGGGATTACAGGCATGGGCCACCGTGCCCAGCCTCTATAATTCTGTATGACCTTCATGATATGCAATTTCCCCCATAGCCTAGGGCTTGTTTCCCATTCTCCTATGTTATGTTCTTAATTTTAACGAAGTTCAATTCATAATTTTTTTCTTTTATACACTCTGTTTTTAGTATTGTCTAAAAAATACTTTCATAACCCAAAGTCACAAAAATTTTTTCTTTGTTTTCTTCTTCTTCTAAAAGATATACATTTAAACTGGAAAAGTGAGTGAGGAAGCATCCTCTTCATCATGATGATGACCAAGGCTCAGGTTAGAGGTCACCATCAGGGCTCGAAGGCAAGCTGCCCATGCCTAAATCTCCAGCTAAATAGGGGAACCTGAAGACATTTGTTGGAAAATGTGATGTGAAAGGGAAAAAAGCACTGAAGGGAATCAGGGCTGCTTGGGGAAAAAAACAATTTGTTGGACTATCTCACACTTATTTTAATATAGTTAACCCCAGAACAATGTGGGGGTTAGGGGTCCCACCTCCTCATATAGCCGAAAATTTATGTATGATCCCTTAAAATTTAACTGCTAATATCATACTGTTGACCAGAAGCCTTACTGATGACATAAACAGTTGGTTAACACATGTTTTGTATTTTATCTGTATTTTAGGATATATTCTTACAACAGAGTAAACTAAAGGACAAAAGGTCATTAAGAAAATCATATGGAACAGAAAATACATTTACTAGTCTTTAAGTGAAAGTGGATCATCATCAAGGTCATCATCCTCGTCTTCACGTTGAGTAGGCTGAGGAGGAGGAAGAAGAGGAGGGATTGGTCTTGCTCTCTCCGTGCTGGCAGAGGCTGAAGAAATGGAGGAGGTGGAAGGGGAGGTGGGAGAGGCAGGCACCCTTGGTGTAACTTTTATATTAAAAAATCCATGTACGAGTGGACATGCCCAATTCAATCCTATATTGTTCAAGGGTCAACTGTATTTTCATTTTCAACTACTTATGGGGAGGACAGGCTATTATCACCTTTTCAGAGCTTGTTAGCCTGGTTACCTTGTTACCTAGTGCCAGTGGCCTAAAAATCTTGTCAATAGTTGGATGCCAGGCCTGAACCTTTCCTAACAAACCACAAGGGACAGCAGGAGTTGAGAGGGTGGCATGGATAGTCCTTGGCTTGTACAGATTTGTTTGAGATGATGAGGCTGAAGAATTTTATTTTTTGGTAAATTTCTGATTTTTAATAACATCTAATGAGCTTATTGCAAATTTTCGATGTAGAAAATTGAGATAAGTATACAAAAGAATTACAACTCCCTGTAGGGACAACATTTGCATGTTTCTGCCCTGATTATATATACTACATATATGTATAAATATAATGTAGGCTTATATTTGTGGATATGTACATATGAGTATTTATATATAAAAATTGGAAGTATATTACAGACAAAATATTATACCCCATTCTCATACTATAGTCTGAGTGCCTTCCACAATTTTAAATCCTACTTGAAAACATGATATTTAATGACTGTTTAATATTCCATTTTGTGAAGGTGGCAGGGAAACAGGAGCATAGGAGAGCCAGGGTGACAGCATTTTCAAATCAACTCTTACAACTAGCAAGGCACATTCCTTGCCAGTCACAACCCATGGTCATAAGATGTTTACAACTAAGGAAGCAGCTTAATAATGCCCGCAAGGACAAACTCCTACGACAACGAAATGCCCAGATGTCCTAATATCACATAACAAAATATGCTCTTAAAATAATGACAGTCATGCTTTGATGTACTTACGCACAAAAATACCAAAGATAATCTTTTAAAAATCAACAGATTACTAAAATGTGTCACACTGTCAGACCATCCACAGGTAGACAGAACTCAGCTTTTACATAGATAAGACCCCTGTGTAAGAAGAGTTTAAAACAATTTACACACTTTCCGAGGATGCCCTATTCTGTAGCTGAGTAGCCTTCAACAAGCTGCCTCTTCTCATTGCACTCTGTGACTTGTCTTGAATTCCCTCCTGTGCCGGATCCAATAATCCTCTCCTGGGGTTGCATCAGGACCCACTTTTCCGGCAACAAATGCATCTTGATGTATTTAACCAACCCTTATTCGTGGGTATCTGAAATTTCCCGTTTTGCTATGACAAGTGACCCCATGGTAGACAAACAGGTATCTAAACCTTTGTGAGCATCTCTCATCATTTTCCTGTGGCTGCGTGTGATGGTTAATGTTGTGAACTTGATTGGATTAAAGGGTGCTTAGATAGCTGGTAAAGTATCGTTTCTAGGTGTGTCTGTGAGGGTGTTGCCAGGAGAGATTAACATCTGAGTCAGTGGAAAGGGAGAGGAAGACCCACCCTCAATCTGGGTGGGCACCATCCGATTGGCTGCCACTGCAGCTAGAACAAAGCAGGCAGAAGGTGGGATAAGCTGGCTTGCTGAATCTTCTGGCCCTCATCTTTCTCCCGTGCTGGATGCTTCCTGCCCTCAAACATCAGACTCCACGTTCTTCAACCTTTGGACTCTTGGACTTACTCCAGTGGTTTGCCAGGGGCTCTTGGGCCTTCGGCCATGGCTTCCTCATTTTTGAGGCTTTGGGACTCAGACTGAGCCACTACTGGCTTCCTGCCTCCTCAGCTTGCAGATGGCTTATCAGCCTATCATGAGACGTCACGTCACCTTGTGATCACATGAGTCAATTCTCCTTAATAAACTCCCTTTCATATGTACATATATCCTATTAGTTCTCTCCCTCTGGAGAACCCAAAAGATGTATATTGTGAGGAAGTCCCTTTCTTTTCTTTTTTTTTGAGACAGAGTATATTGTGAGGAAGTCCCTTTTTTTTTTTTTTTTTGAGACAGAGTCTTGCTCTGTCACCCAGGCTGGAGTGCAGTGACACGATCTCGGCTCACTGCAACCTCTGCCTCCCGGGTTCAAGCAATTCTCCTGCCTCAGTCTCCCGAGTAGCTGGGATTATAGGTGCCCACCACCATGCTCGGTTAATTTTGGTATTTTTAGTAGAGATGAGGTTTCACCATGTTGACCAGACTGATCTCAATCTCCTGACCTTGTCATCCACCCACCTTGGCCTCCCTACGTGCTGGGATTACAGGCATGAGCCACCACAGAAGTCCCCTTCTCTTGAGAATAGGCACATCATTTATGCTGGAGAGAAAGGACTTTCAACCATCCCACAGGCATGCATGCAGCTGGTTTCAAAAGTCTCCTGAGTTTTTGGCAGGATCAAATTTTATTTTGTACTAAATGACCAGTAGTCAAATCCTCTAAGCCCAACGGCTGCACTTTTTAAAATCCAAGTGTGTGTCAGGCATTGCTTTCTGTCTTTTCTGCAATCTTTTGGGGCACTGTTGTCTCAAGGTACTGCTAATTCTTCCTCTCTGAAACAGGGTAGACTGCTCCTAGCATGGAAAAGCTGTGTGAATCAGGACTCTCGGACATAAGTGACAGGAACCCAAGATGGAGTGACTTCAGCAAAACACAAACACCTAGCTGGCTTGTATTTCTAGCAGGGGGTGCCCCAGTGAGCACCGGAACAGGGTTTGAGGGCTATTAATTCTCACTTTGCTGCTTTTCTTTGATTTCTCTGTCTGTGTCCACTTTATTCTCTCAGACTGGCTTATTCCATGGAGCCAGAACCGGGGACACTGGCAGCACCCGGCCGACGTCTGCCCAGCTCTGTCCACAGGAAGCAGAGACTTCTTATTCCAGTTCCAAAAGTCCTTGGCAACGAAGGCTTTTGTCCACCCTGAGGGCCCTCCCTACAGCCAGGGGATGATCAGCCAGGGACTTTCACCATCAACAAAATTTCTATGCTGGGAGTTGGGACTTTCTGAGATGGAAGTTCCTCTTGAAGTCACACTAGCAGGGAAATTCAAGAGCAGAATTTCCCAGAAGAGAAAATAGTACTGGCTCCAGGAGAATGGATGGGAGCTACCTGGTCAACATTAAGGTCCCCTGAAGAACACAGTGACAGTTGCGTTCCTTAACTCCCCACTTAGGCCCCTAGAAAGCTGGGATGGTGAAGTTTTACCATTCAATCCTTGCAGGGTTAACTATAGACCGCTGTTCCCTGCAAAGGCGTCTACTTGTTCATTGTGAAGGATGAAGAATATCCCTTTATGGCTAAAAAGGAAAGCTCCCACCTCAGCATTTCATGTGACCCCCACAAATCAGTCTAGTGGCATACATGATAACCATGTTCACTGGGCATTTGCTATGGGCCAGACATGGCGCTAAATGTTTTCTGTGAATATTGTCATTTATACATCATAGGAACTATTAGCTCTGTCTTACAAAGGAGCAAACTGAACCTTGGAGAAAGGTGAAGTAATTGTCTAAGTATATGTGGCTCAGAAATTGCAAGGCCAGGATTTGAATTCATGCTCTCCAACTCCAGAGCCCACATGCTTAACCTATCCAACACTGCCTTAAAACACTCCAGAAAGTGGAGGAGTCCATTTGCTTAATCATCTTAAGAAGTATTTTTGACTGAGCACTTTCTATACATAGACCTATACCAGGTACTTTATACACACATGTACATTTATTTATTTAATAGAGTTTTTTTTTGAGACGGAGTTTCGCTCTTGTTACCCAGGCTGGAGTGCAATGGCACGATCTCGGCTCACCGCAACCTCCGCCTCCTGGGTTCAAGCAGTTCTCCTGCCTCAGCCTCCCGAGTAGCTGGGATTACAGGCACGTGCCACCATGCCCAGCTAATTTTTGTATTTTTAGTAGAGACGGGGTTTCTCCATGTTGACCAGGATGGTCTCGATCTCTTGACGTCGTGATCCACCTGACTCGGCCTCCCAAAGTGCTGGGATTACAGGCGTGAGCCACTGCGCCCGGCCTTAATAGGGTTTTTAAGAGCAGTTTTAGGTTTATAAAAATATTGAGCAGAAAGTACATAAAGTTTCCATATACTCCCTCATCACAGCCTTCCCCCACCAGTTTCTCCTGTTATATGAACATCTTGCATTAGTGAGGCGTATTCATTACAATTGATGGTTAATACTGATACATTATTTTTTATTTTACTTTTTTTTTGAGATGGAGTTTCACTCTTGTCACCCAGGCTGGAGTGCAATGACATGATCTTGGCTCACTGCAACCTCCACCTCCCTGGTTCAAGTGATTCTCCTGCCTTAGCCTCCTGAGTAGCTGGGATTACACCCACCATGCCTGGCTAATTTTCGAATTTTAGTGAGATGGGGTTTCGCCATGTTGTCCAGGCTGGTCTTGAACTCCTGACCTCAGGTGATCTGCCCACCTTAGCCTCCCAAAGTGCTGAGATTACAGGCACCAGCCAGCGTGCCTGGCCAATACTGATACATTATTATTAGCTAAATTTCAGAGTTGACATTAGGTTTATTTTTTGTATTGTATGTGCTATGGATTTTGAAAAATGCTGGATAACGTGTATCCACCATTACAGTATCATACAGAAGTTATACTGCCCTAAAAATACCCTGTGCCTTACCTATTCACCCTTTCCCTCACAAGCCCCTAGCAATTACTGATCTTTTTATTGTCTCCACAGTCTTGCCTTTTCCAGAACATCATATAGTTGAAATCCTATAGTACGTAGCTTTTTCAGATTGGCTCATTTATCTTAGGAACATGTATGTTTTCTCCATGTCCTTTCCTGGCTCGATACATTGTATGGATATACCACAGTTTGTTCATTTACCTGCTGAAGGACATTTTGGTTGCTTCCAAGTTTTGGCAATTATGAACAAATTGCTATAAATATCGCTGTACAGGTTTTTGTGTGGATATACATTTTCAACTCATTTGGGTAAATACCCAGGAACTTGACTTGTGGATAGTATGGTGAGACTATGTTTAATTTTGTAAAAAACATTGTCTTCCAAAGTAGTGGAACTGTTTCACATCCTCACTGGTAATGAATGAGAGTTTCTGTTGCTTCACATCCTCACCCGCATTGGTGCTGTCAGTGTTTTGGATTTTAGCTATTTAATAGCTAAAATGTAGTAGTATCTCGTTGCTTTAATCTGCAATTTCTCCAACAGCATATGATGTCAAATATTTTTCCATATTTTTATTTGTTATATGTGTATTGTCTTTGGTGAGGCATCTATTCAGATATTTTGACTATTTTTATTTTATTTATTCATTTATTCATTTTCGAGACAGTGTTCTATTCTTGTTACCCAGGCTGGAGTACAGTGGCATGATCTTGGCTCACTGCAACCTCCACCTCCCATTTCAAGAGATTCTCCTGTGTCAGTTTCCCGAGTAGCTGAGATTATAGGTGCCCACCACCATGACCAGCTAATTTTGGTATTTTTAGTAGAGATGGGGTTTCATCATGTTGGCCAGGCTGATCTCGAACTCCTGACTTCAGGTGATCCGCTCGCATCGGCCTCCCAAAGTGTTAGGATTTCAGGCGTGAGCCACTGCACCCGGACCTATTTTTAAATTGAGGTGTTTTCTTATTACTCTTGGATACCAGTCTTTTACCGGATATGTATTTTGCAAAGATTTTCTCCCAGCCTGTGGCTTGTCTTTTCATTCTCTTAACATTGTCTTTGCAGAGCAGAAGGTTTTAATTTTAATGAAGGCCAACTTATCAATCATTTCTTTCATAGATAATGCTTTTGGTGATGTATCTAAAAAGCCATTGCTAGATTTTCTCCTATGTTATCTTCCAAGCATTTTATAGCTTTGTGTTTTACACTTAGGCCTATGATCTGATTTGAGTTCATTGTTGTGTAAGATGTTAAAGTCTGTCTAGATTCACTTTTTGCATGTGGCTGTCCAGTTGTTCCAGGACCATTTGTTGAGGAGACTATCTTCTCTCTATTGACTTGTCTTAGCCTTTATCAAAGATCAGCTATTTGTGTGGGTCTATGCTACAGTTGGGATGTTTGTGTCTTCCAAACCTCATGTTGAAATTTGATCCCCAATGTTGAAGGTGGGACCTAATGGGAGTTATTTGGGTCATGGGGGTGGATCCTTCATGAAATGTCCTTCCTGGGGATAGGAGGGACGGGGAGATGAATTTTCACTCTATTAGGTCCCTCCAGAGCTGGTTATTTAAAAAAGCCTGGCACTTCTCCCCTCTCCCTCTTGCCTACACTCTTGCCATGTGATCTCTGCACACACTCACACTCTTTTTCATCTTCCGTCACGAGTGGAAGCAGCCTGAGGCCTTCTCCACATGCAGATGTCCAATCTTGAACTTTCCAGCCATTAGAATTGTGAGCCAAATAAATCTTTTTTTCTTTATAAATTACCCAGACTCAAGTATTCCTTTCTAGCGACACAAAACAGTCTATTTCTGAGCTCTATATTCTGTTCATTTTTATACATAGTTTTCATCCTTTCCATAAAGTTCATATGTATCCAACAGGTAGTAAAAATCTTATTTTGAAAATGAGGAAACTGAGGCACAGAGTGGACAAGCCCACTCTCCCCAGGCCAGCAGCTTGTAGGAAGTACAGTTAGAATTGAAACCCACATCTGTCTGGCTCTGATTCTGTGCACTTTCTGTGACCCCATGGTGCCTAATCGTCCTAGAAAGGGACTTAGTATGTCAACCTTAACCTTAGATGTTGCTCTCTAGCACCTAAATTCTAGCATCTCCTCTTGTTAATGGTCACTGGACTCTTGGTCAGCTGCTCTTTGATTGTAATCAAGGCTGCCTGTCACTCATGGTTCCACTGAACCTGTAATATGAGTCCTGATCTGCCTAAAAACTGGCTTTGCTTAAAACATTCAGCCCATTTCATCAGCATCCTCTAATTTTTGTGCTGAAATCTTGTGCATTACTATTTTTTCCCTGGTTCATACTGAATCCTTTTTGCTGAGAAGTCACTTGCTCATGGGCCTTGTCTTCTGGTCTTTTTGAAGATAGGACCTTGCTGAGTGGGATTGCTAAACTGAGCACAGTGCTAAAAATCTCCTGGGTTAAATTTCACCCATACTCCCATCAGGGCCTGGAGCACTTGCTCTCAGAATTTACAAACATTAACTTCATGTTGGCGCTCTGTGTTGCCCAAGGAGAGCATCTCTACAATCTACGAAATTCTGTTTTACTGCCAGAAGTCAGCAAAGGGGAAAAGAAAGACAGACAGAAAGAGAAAATTCCACAATCATATTTCAAATACCAAGGGCTAGTTTTTTTGGTAGGAATATGATTTAAAAGCTCCAAATACAGGTGAAATAGTTTGCAGAAGCTCTCACAACAAATGAACTGGTAGAGTTGAGATTCAAATCCTGATGTGGTGCCAAGGGCAAAGCAGGTGGTCTTTAAACCCATGAGGCTTCTCTCTGTGAGAAGGGGACATGTTCCCGTAGCCTCACAGGCAGAGTAGGCTGCGTGGGATCTGGGAGATCTCCTTCTGTGAGTGAAGGGCATCATTTCACCACTGTGCAACTGAACTAAGATTCGTTGTTTTATTTATTTATTTATTGAGACAGAGTCACCAGGCTGGAGTGCAGTGGCGCAGTCTCGGCTCACTGCAACTTCTGCCTCCCGGATTCAAGCAATTCTCCTGCCTCAGCCTCCCGAGTAGATGGGAATACAGGTGCACGCCACCACGCCCAGCTAATTTTTGTATTTTTAATAGAGATGGGGTTTCACCATGTTGGCCAGGATGGTCTCGATCTCTTGATCTTGTGATCCGCCTGCCTTGGCCTCCCAAAGTGCTGGGATTACAGGCATGAGCAAACATGCCCAGCCAGATTTGTTGTTTTAAAACAAAGCATATATGGTGGCTTATTATGATGTCAAGCACTGTTCAAAGCACAAAGTGCTGGGATTACAGGCATGAGCAAACGTGCCCAGCCAGATTTGTTGTTTTAAAACAAAGCATATATGGTGGCTTATTATGATGTCAAGCACTGTTCAAAGCACATTAGGAAGCTGGGCAGGGTGGTGCTCACCTATATTTCCAGCTACTGGGGAGGCTAAAGTGAGGGATGGGATCACTTGAGCCTGGGAGTGCAAGGCTACAGTGAGCTATGATGTTACCACTGCACTCCAACCTGGTGACAGATCGAGACCCAGTCGCTAAAGAAAACAAACAAACAAACAAGCAAAAACAAGTATGTATTTTACAACTGCTAAGCCATCTGAATGTGTTCATTAAAATTTTTCTAGGGCCAGGCATAGTGGCTTATCCCTGTAGTCCCAGCTGCTAGGGGAGGTTGAGGCAAAGTGATCGCTAGACAGCTGGTATTTGAGGCCAGCCTATGCAACACAGCAGTAACTACTCTCTCTCTCTCTCTCTCTCTCTCTCTCTCTCTCTCTCTCTCTATATATATATATATATATATATATAAACTAGGTGTGATGACACAAGCCTGTAGTTCCATCTACTTGGGAGGCTGAGGCGGAAGATCGCTTCAGCCTGGGAATTTGAGATTACAGTGAGCTATGATTGCGCCACTGCATTCCCGCCTGGGTGACGGAGTGAGACTCCTGTCTCTAAAAAACAAACACACGACAACAGCAACAATAACAAAACACTTTTTCTGACGCTAGCACCATGCAGTTATGTACTTTATAAATTGCTGGTCTAATTCCAAGGGAGTGTAACATCCAGCAACGGACATTTGAGAAGGACCTGTAGAAAGGATTTGAAGGCCATGGACACCATCCACTATTTTTCTGTTTTACTACAAGATGGAGGAAGGATGGCAGTATTAACTTATGCCCCGCTTACGTATCCCAAGTCCCAGAGCACTGGATCTTTAAAGATTATGATTCTTGCTTGGTTTTTGGTGCAAAGGGAGACCAGGAGGGAGCTTAAAAGGTTAGCACGGTGTGATTCAGGACTGAAGTTTCTGCCACCTCCTGGAGGGTAACTGCAAAAGTAAGCCGCTTTGATTGGCCGTTTGTGCATGTGCCACTGCCAAGGGGCACAGGTAGATTCCAGCTTTGGGGCTCTTTTGACAACTGGCAAGTATAAGGTATTAGCAAGGGTAAGGGATTAGCAATAAAATAATCAAATAACAAAGACATGAAGATTTACAATAATTTTTAGGCCGGTGCAGTGTTTCAGGCCTGTAATCCTTAAGGAGGCCCAGGCCGGAGGATCGCTTGAGGCCAGGATTTCCAGGTTGCGGTGAACTGCACTCCAGTCTGGGCAACAGAGCAAGATCCTGTCTCTAAAAAGAAAAGGAAACAATTTAAACCCTTTAAGTGCATACTAAATCTTTTATTTTGGAGAAGGAAAACTGGTCTCGAGCTCCGTGTGAGCTCGCTGGGGCCCGCAGGGACAGAGTTGGCACGGAAGGGGCTGCGGCACCAGTTCTGGCCCGGGAGCTGTGAGAGCTGCAGGGGACGACAGGATGCTGTGGTGCGGTGGGCTCGGATTGGTGGAGAAACGGCCAAACGCCGGCGGGGCGACTGCGAAGGCGAGCGGAGGCACCGCCCGCCAGCCAGCCCGGGGAACCCCAGGTTGGGGAGTCGAGCGCGCGAAGACTCAGACGTCCCGCCCACCAAAGGCGCGTCGGTCCCCGCCGCCGCCTCTGGGCTGGCAGCCGCCACCGCGCCGCGTTCCCATTGGTGCCCGGCTGTGACGCGGCCGAGCGGGGCCGGAGCTGCCTGGCCAGGGGGCGGGCGCGGGGCGCCAGGCGCGAGGGGCGGGGGCCGGGTGCTTGGCTGATGAAACCTGGCGCCGGATCCCGCCCGCTGTCGGCGCCCATTCAGTCCGCGCGGGCAGGTGTGAGCGGCGAGTCAGCTGCCTGGCAGGCGCGCACGCGGCCGCCGGCTCCCGCTCACCGCAGCCTCCACTCCTCTCCCCGCGCGCCGCGCCCCCGCCCCGCCCCGTCTCTGCGGCCGAGCGTCCGTTGGTCCTTGAGCGCGTCCGACCGTCCGTCAGTCCGCCCGCCTGCGGTCCTGCCCGAGTCCCGCCGCCGCCGACTCGGTGAGTGTCCGGCCCCCGCCAACGCTGGGGCAGCTCCTTGGGCCCGGGTCATCTCGGAGGGGGCCCTGGCGCCGCGTGGGGCCGCGGGAGGGCGGCGCGGGAGTGGCGAGGGCCCCCGCGCCGGGGACGCTGCCATGCGCCGGGACGCTGCCATCCTCCGGGGAGGGCAGGGCCAGGACCAGAGCCGGGCAGGCCCCGGAGTGGGCGCGCGGGGCCGGTGCCCACGCAGCTGTCTCCTCCACGGAGTCCATTTTGGCTCCCTGAAGCCGCGGCGTGGTGCATGATGCAACACCAAGTGAGTAAGCGTGGGCGACCTGGCGGTGCCCTCCCCGCGCTCGTGTCCGGGGGCCGGCGCTCCGCGGCGCACGGGGTGGTCGAGGTGTGTAGGTGGGCAGCTGGCGCGGGGGCCGGCCCGGGAGGCATCCGGAGCCCGCTGGCGGCGAGACCTTCCCTTACATGGCGCGGTGCATAGCACCCCGCCCCGCCACGAGGTCCGGGGATGTGTCATCAGCCGTGGGTGGGGACCCTGCCTGCTGCTCGGACGGTGGTCCCGCGGCAGGTGGCCAGCCCGGGGAGTGTACTGCCACCCCCGTGCGGTGGTCGCTCTGACCTAGGGCGCCCAGCCCTCCGCTCTTCCGTAGTCCCCAGGACGCGTCGCCTGCACCTCTTGTCAGGGTCCCCAAGATTGCTTCAAGGAATTCTCCCCTAGGTGGGCTTCCCTGTGACCCAGTGTGGCCTCTTCTGAAATGTCAGTGTTCCTCAAGCCTTCCACGTGGTCTGGAGTGAGAGGAAGTTCTTCTACCTTTTTCAGAAAGGCACCCTGTTCTCAGGGTGTTCCTTTCTGCGTAGTAGAAAACTTCCCGGGCACGGGCAGGTCAGTCATTGTAAAACCTGCGTGTTCACAGAGCGGCAGCTGCGCTGGAGTACCGCAACAGCCTGCTGGTTCATCTTCTGACTCTTTCTAGGGGATGTGGGAACCAGATAGCAGTTGTGTTTGACCTGTGTGACTAGGATAGTCAGACATGTGCCTTCAGGAAAAAAAAAAAAAAAACCTACATTTCTCAGTCCTCACGTCATTGCCGTCATGCCCTCATGTGTTGGGTTTTAGTCCAGACATAGTTACCAGATGGTTGGGGTTTCAGTCCCAGGTGTATCTCCCTGAAAAATGTTTCTTTTAACTTACATTCGACTAGTAGAATTGTGTATGTTGGCCTCTGGCTGAATGCCTTAATTGTATTTAATTTGAATTATAATTTATTTGGTATTTATAACATTTCTTTTCCTTTATGTTTGGTTCAGATAATAGGAAACCATGATACATTTATTCCTCTGATATTTTTAGTTGGTTTCAGTGGAAATTATCATGATTTTTATATGAACACACCCTCCTGTTATTAAAACAAAAGATCTTATTTAAATCACATGAACAGAATAGAAAGTTAGCGGAAAGGTCAACAGTAGATTAAAATGGTTTTAAAAATGGGTTTAGCATATATTAAAATCATGTTTAATTATTATAGAGGTAAAAGTGGAAGGATGTCAAAGGAGTTTTGAGTAAAGAGGATGGGGCTTAAAAAGTAGATCGGAAATATACTCTGTTGTTTGAGTCTGGATCTTAGAGCCACGTGCTCCTGTGCATATGATCATTTGCTTTAGGTGAAAAAAAAAGGCTCGAAAGACAAGATTGTTGACTTCAAGGAGTTTACATTTTCTGTTTGGTAGAAGAACTCATTCTTTGATGGAATTAAATACATGTTGATGGATTATTCTAGTCTGTAGTTTCTTTTAACCATAGTCCTTACAAATAGGTAATTATGTTGGAGAGCACAGAATTATGTCCAATTAAATTAGCCCTTTCTCATTATCAACCATGTATTTGGAGTGATTGCTGTTAATCCTGGGGACAAATTTGAAATGTAAGTGCATCCTTGTTACGGAGAGAAATATTTCTTCCCTCTAACCTTGGAGATACTTGGCTCTCGGGGTTATCTCTCCCAGAGGCATCTCAGAGATGCCTATCACTCCACCTGGCTCTCCTCACTCCAAACGAGACCTTCGGATGGGATGCTGGTGTTTTTCTGTATAGTTGGCTCCTGCAGACCCGGATAGATTTGAAAGGCAGATCCAATGGGATTGGCGAGTGGATTCATGAGAGGGTGAGAAAGGGTCAAGCATGACTCCAAGCACTGCGGAGTTGCTGTATTAATGAGAGGGGAAGGCTGAGCAAAGAACGTGTTGGATGAAAGAGGGACTTTTTGAAAGTCACAACTGAGCTTTTTGGAACTCTCATCCCCAGGGTCAGACTGGAAGACTTATCCTCTTGGGGCCCCTCTCAGGTGCCTGCCTGTGTGTTATGGCCAGCTTTATTGGCTCCTCCCGCCATACCTGGGGGTCTCTTCAGTCTCTGTCTCCTTGCTGCCCGTGACCTCCCTTTGCTCCCCTGCCGGCCTCCAGTGGGCCCCCTGGCACTGGGCTTGTCCTGTGGGATGGGGACCCTCTAAACATGGAGTTCAAAGGTCCTAGGGTGTTCCTGGATCTTCAGGACATCTGCTTCTCCTCGGGTTTCTCAGGCCTCAGGCGGGGAGCATCAGATCCCTGACCAACCTGATATCAACCCCAGGGTTTAGACCTCTCCTCCAGTGAGGGAACAGAGTAGTAGCTTCAGTTGTGGCAGATTATCTGCCTTCTGATAAACTTTAGTGGCCTCTCTGTTGCTCCATAATCTCCCTCCTCCCCCACCCCCATACCCAACTACAATGCGCCTTGAAAATAACCACCTCTGTGGTTCAGTGTGGGTCATGATCTGTCAAGCCAGGTTTAGTGGATTTGCCAAATGGGATTGCCGGAAGGATGGGCAGCAAGTTGGGAAAATGATTTCGTGGCTTGCTAGCCGTGTTCATTTCTCTCCCAAGGCATTCGTTCAGATGTGCAGTGCTGGCAGACCCAGGGGATGCTGGCTGCTTGGCCCACTGGTCAGGATTTGGTCATCCCAGGAACAGAGGGTGCGGAAAAGACATTTCTGGACTTTGGACTGGATTCTGGCTGGTGTGCGGTTTGCCCCTCCTGCCACACCCAGCGGCTCTGATTAGGCTTTTTCCTCCTGACTATTGTCAGGAACGGTGGGGACTGGCAGGTATTCCATTTGATGAACACACTAGATAACTGGAGTCAGAGCCATGTGACTGAGGGAAGAAGGCTTCACAGCTTCAGTGTGGAATGGGGTGATTATCTGCCCTGAAAGGAAGGATGCTGCTTTGAGGAACCAAGGGGAGTTAGGACCAATACTGGGAACAGCACTGCTCCTGGCTTCTGGAATCCTGGCTCTGCTTCTCTCTGAAGTAATTTAGATGCAACACCAAGTGAGTAAGCATGGGCACCTGGCGGTGCCCTCCCCGTGCTCGTGTCCAGGGACCGGCGCTCCACGACGCACGGGGTGGTCGAGGTGGGATGTGGCCAGTGTCAGGAGCCGGTGTGTGTGACAGAGGCTGGGCTGCATTCTTTCTGGGTCAGTAGTTTGGCATTTACATCACCAGCCTTTTGCTGGATGTAATGTCTCTTGCTCAGACCACAGGGGAGCCTTGTTTATCACCATCCAGCCATGCCCACACTCCACCACCATCTCCACACTGGCTCCATCCTCACAGTAGTAAAGTTAGAAAGCATGGAGTCCATGTTGTTCTTTGAAAGAATAAAGGTACCAAGTCCATGCATTTAGATTTCACTCTTGAGATCAGTTCTTTTGTTAGCAGCCTGCAATTCTGAGCATGGCAACAAAAAAATCAAGTGCAAGGAAACCTGGGGGTTGATCTGGGGGTGGGAGAGAATGTCCCTTGCCCTAGTAGGACTAAGTCTGTCTACATTGTCTTTCCATTTTTTTCTGATTGTCCCCTTGCCCCTCCCTTTTCTGGGGGTACAAGGGCATAGCAGTTTTGTTTCCTAGCTTTCCATGTTCCTACTGCAGTGCTTTCTTCAGAATATTTGTTCAGGTCGGGTTCTTGGCCATGAGGACAGCCAGCAGCTTTCCTGTTTCTTTAAAAGTGGGTCCCACCCTCCTGTGTCCTCCTGCACAGGGAGGTGTGTGTCCTAGAGACCTTCTAGCAGTGGTGACTCTGGGAGTGGCCTCTTCTTGGTGTGGGGCCTCTGCAACTTGAGGTTGTAGGACTTCTGCACTGTGGGGTCAAAGGAGATGTCATGACCCCTACTGGCAGAAAGTACAGAGCCCCAGAGTGGGTTCCACTTACGGGATAAGTGCCTTTTCTGAGATGTTTCTCCGAGCCACATTTAAATTATTTTTCATATTGTTTGCATAGTAATTGGCTTCTAGTGCCTACCTTATAGGACTGAGAGGATTTAAATGAGATAATCCATGCTATGGATTTAACACAGCCTTTGGCACACACTAAATCTTGAATGTAAATATTAGCTGTTATACTGGAAGGCTCCAGGCTGGAGTGCAGTGGTGCAGTCACAGCTTGTTGCAGCCTCCACCTCCTGGGATCAAGCGATCCTCCCATCTCAGCCTTCCGAGTAGCTGGAACCACAGGTGTGCACCCCCATGCCTGGCTAATTTTTATTTTTTATTTTTTGGTAGAGAAGGGATCTCATTATGTTGCCCAGGCTGGTCTCAAACTCCTGACTTCAAGTGATCTGCCCGCCTCGCCTCCCTAAAATGCTAGGTTTATGGTCGTGAGCCACTGAACCTGTCCCCGAGAAAAATAACTTTTATAATAACTTAATTTCACTCTCTTATTTTACCAAGGCATTAAAATGTTGTGCTCTTTCCTTGGGCTTGTGTCTAAATTAGAAGGACAGACATAGTCCCAGTGTGCTGGAGGAGGCCTGTGAACCTCTGAGGCATCTGCTGACAGGTTCACTATCCCATCTGGTCCTAGGTCTGAGGGAAGAACAGTAGTCTCTGGGCTGTTTTGACTGTGACTGCCTGGATGGACTTGAAACCATCTCTCTTTGGGATCCTGGTGCCTCCCTGGGCATGGGGTGCAGGTTTGCTTAGGTCTCAGACCTGCACACCTTGGGCTTGGTGACTCCTTGGACCCATGGGAAACAGAGCTCACAGCTCCTTTCTTAGTGTTTGCTCTGTATGCGGGTGTGTGTGTGTGTGTGTGTGTGTGTATGTGTGTGTATGTGTGTGTGTGTGGTAGGGGGCAGGATGGGAGTGACTGCCCTCGCTATAGTCATTCCTGTTTCCAAACATTTTGTTCAAATTGCTCTGAAGCCCTTTGGTTTGTTGGAAAAGGCAAAGCTGAAACTCTGGGCCATGTTTTTCCCACCTGACTTATCCCGTGCTTGGGTCAGTAGGGTAGGATGCCACCGTACAGGGTGGGGTGGTGGGCGACACCCACCTGGGGGCAGCAGTGAGAAAGCAGGGGATCATCCTGCCCATAAAGTGGCTGGAGTTGGTCTGGTGTGGTCAGCTTGGAAGTGTCCTTCTCTACATCGTCTGCCTACCGACTGCCATTAGCCAAAGTCTGTTAGGCCAAGTAGGAAGGAAGGGAGGGGCTCCGGGGCTAGGTAAGATCAATAATTGCAAGCACTTACTTAGTGCTCACCATGTACTCTGTGCTTTATCTGTTTCCTTTGAATCCTCCCAACCACCCAATGAGGTCTGCCCTTCTGCTTTGACTGATGGGGATAGGGAGGCAGGTGGCCCACGGGCTCACAGGTAGGCAGTCAGTGGCAGAGTGAAGATCGGAACCCAGATGTCTGCCTGTACCTGGGCTCCAGCCTGTGTTGGGATGGGCCTGGCCTGGCCTGCCCTGTGCACCCTGAGCGGGAGGCAGACAGATCAGAAGCCCATCTGCCTGTGCCCCTCTGTTTCTGGCTGAGTCCAGGTGGTTCTGGCTCCGGCCACCCGCGCCAACGCTGGTTGGCACCTGGCTTCCCCTCTCTTTGCCCTGATTTCCCTCTGCTGTCTCTGAATGCAGGTCGTTCCCTTCCAGGTCCCAGCACCTGGCACAGCTGGAGCCCTGGGGTCCCTGGGGCGGCTGTGCTGGGACGTGGCCAGTGTCAGGAGCCGGTGTGTGTGACAGAGGCTGGGCTGCATTCTTTCTGGGTCAGTAGTTTGGCATTTACATCACCAGCCTTTTGCTGGATGTAATGTCCCTTGCTCAGACCACAGGGGAGCCTTGTTTATCACCATCCAGCCATGCCCACACTCCACCACCATCTCCACCTGGGGAGACCCCTTCACAGGGGGTCTTGTGGGAACCAGAAACTGTTCATAGGGGAAAGTTGGCTTCCTTTTCCGTATTCCATTCTTCTTAAGGCCAGTGGCTGCTGTTGTCCTGCCCTTGGCTTGGCTTTGCTGATTTTAACAGTATCTTCCGGAGGTGACCCCTTTCCTTCGAGGATGCTTCTTTAACACTCTCAGAGAGCCTGGGGCAGGAGCTGTCCACATGAGGGCCTGCAGCAAGGGCCCATCTTCCCCAGAGTGACTCGGGAGTGTCTTCTTGGCCTGCAGCTTTTCCACAGGGTCAGGGACACCTCCTGCTCTCCCTTTAGATGAGGCTCGGTCCAGGAGCTGGGGGCATTAGGGTGCACATCCTGAGACCCCATGAAGGCCCCCTGGGAGGGACTGCATAACAGAGTTAGGAAAACTCTTCCCTACCCCTTTTTGCTCTTCTCCTTTTCCACTTTTCTTTTTCACCAGTTTTTGGATAACATTTCAAACTTAAAAGTTTCAGAGGCCGGGTGCGGTAGCTCATACCTGTAATCCCAGCACTCTGGGCGGCTGAGACAAACAGATCACTTTAGGCCACAGTTTGAGACCAGCCTGGCCAACATGGTGAAACCTGTGTCTACTAAAAATACAAAAGTTAGCCAGGCATTGGTGGCGCACAGCTACTCAGGAGGCTGAGACACAAGAATCACTTGAACCCAGGAGGCAGAGGTTGGTCACTGCGCTCCATCCAGCCTGGGTGACAGAGTGAGACACTGTCTCAAAAAAAAAAAAAAAAAAAAAAGGAAAAGGAAAGTTGGAGGAGGGTAAGGACCTCCTGAGTACCCTCTTCTCAGATGGACAAGTGGTTTATGTTTTGCCCCCTTCTATTCTCTCTCCACCCACACACAAACACACACGCACACAGACACAGACGTTGTTTTTGAACCATTTGAGAGTAAGCTGAAGACATCATGCCATTTTATTTGTTCTGTATACTTCAGTGTATATTTCCTAAGCACCCAGGACCTTCTCTCACATAACCATGGTACGATAGCAAAGTCAGGAAATTGAACATTGACACAACCGTGTGATTTAGCCCACAGTCTGTGTTCAACCTTCAGTCATCCACATAATCTCCTTTATAGCTACGTATTTTTTTAGGAAGGAGTTGTGCAGTGTGGGGGTTCTTTCAAAAGGGCTGTAGACTAATTTTCTACCTCGTAAGCCTTTTTAACAAAAAGTGTTTCTAAAAGTTAGAATGCTTATTGTGAAAATTTTGGAAACTACAGAAAATTAAAAGAAGGAAAAAATAAAAATCATTTGTAATTCCAGCTCAGAGTCTGAGTGATCAACCAGGTAAACGGTTTGCAGAAAGGTGGTAGGAAGACTTTCTCAGCTCCTTCAGCTCTGGTGACCTGGCCACGCAGACCTGTGGTCCCTCCACCACCCCCACCAGGCAGGAGCCTTGAAGCCAAGTCCGGGGGCTGTGGGAGGAGCCAGCTCCTGTCTGGAGCTGCCAGTCTTCCCTGCTCCTGCCCACCCCTTGGGCAGGTGCCCACCAAGCAGGCGGACTTAACTAGCCTTGGTGGTGCCTTTGTGGTGCCTATCCTCCGGGTGGGGAAGGGTGGAGATCATTACTAAATATCCAGAACTTGTTGGAGACTTGAAAAGAAATGTTGCAGGCCCACTCTTGTCTGGTTTATACCTCTTGCTTCCTGGACTTGGCAGAGGTTAAGGCTGGGGCCTGGAGCGTGAGAGAGAGACAGCACTGGCCCCGAGTCAGTGACCTCTTGGCTGCTTTGAGCGGTTGTTAGACTTGCCTTTTAATGAGCCTCTTGGCTCCTACCAGTGGGCTACAGAAGAAATAAAATGTGAAATTCTACCATGTAAGGTTTGCTGTTTGCTAATGACTGCTTCTCAAAAGTTCCTAGGGAAAGGTTTTAACACTGGTGCAGGTAGTGAAGCTTGGATCTCGCTTCTCGGCTTTGTCTGCTTAGGTGGTCCTTTGGCCATAACAGCTGTAGCTGAGAATGGGTCTCCCCTTTCCTGGCCCAGAATGGGTCTTTGCTAAGCCAATCCGGTTTCTGAAAGGATTTTGTTCTTAGAAGCTACTACGTCATTGTCTTCAGCTCCCCATCATTTGTACCTCAGTTTCCCTGAGCTGTAAATCTACGTTATGTGTGAAAATGGGCCTCTGAAGGTCATGATCAAAAGCCTTGAGTATTTTTCCATTTTCCATGTGTTTGTTTTTTCTACTCCGGCCCCAGACCCTCTCCTTGAAGGAGCTGGCCTTGAGAGTGACTTCGGTGGGCAGCCGCCCAGACTCCACACACCCCGCTGAGTCCACGTAATGCCCAACCTGGACGGGCCAGGGCTGAAGGACTACTCTTCAAAGAAACCCTTTGAAGTGCAAACATTTCCTTTCCTGAAAAGAAGGGAAATTGAAATGAAAACGTATTGTTCTGTGTAGACAATGTTCTCTTCGATCAAAGAGGGAGTGGGACTTATAAAGGGAGATGCACAAATTAGAGCTTGGTGTGGCCGCTGGTGTGGATGTGAATATTCATCCCTGTGGAGGAAAATAGTGGGGTCTCTGAGATTGGTAAGATTATATTTTCCTTTTTTTCTTCTTTTTCCTTAAGGTCCTGAATCTAGGTCTAACATTCTATTTGATGATGTCTCTCCTTTGTGTTTTTATCTCCTGGTAAGCATTGGGAGTGTCTTTCAGTAAATCTTGATCCCATTTCCATGTTAGAATGTTATGTAGCCAGTAAGAATGGTGTTTTTAAAGAACTTTGATTTTATGGGAGAAACTTCAATGTTAAAAGTGAAACCATCTGGGTGCAATTTTCCATATTCGATCTTATCTTAATGAGATATATGTATTTGCACAGAAAGAAAAGACTGGTAAAATTGGACTTTTTCTCACTGCAGTGTTTGTGGCACCTAAAATAGTGCTCAACAAATATTTACTGAATGATTATTTTTATAATTAGTCAAACTATTTAAAGGAGGAATGTCTTTGAGCTAATGTTTTGGCAGGTGGATGGGACAATATATTACTTTAAGTTCCTGTTGTAATTTTGCCCTGGCAGCTCAGTTCTGGTTGATTTTGTTCTTTGTACACGTATGTACCCCACTTTGCACTTTGGTACAAATTATACTGTGAATGGGTGACTTTAACGTTTATATTTTTGGAAGAATCTGGTCTGATTGAAATCACAGTATCACAGTGTTGCCTTTTTCCTAATGTTTGTGATTAGGTAGCTTCCCAGATGGAATAAAATTACAGCTTCCTCTTACCCTGTAGCTAAGGAAACTTTGGGCCAGCTTGTCCTGTCCTGTGGTTGAGAATTTTTGCCTCATTTACCCAAGGTTTCTTGTCCTTGAGCATCCAAGGCTACCAAGTTACACTGTTCATATGTCATCCTGGTTTCTAATGTATAGTTTTCTAAAAACGCAGCTTTCCATTCTTACCTGTAGTGTAGGTTAGCTTGGAAGATGTCCATCCCTGGTCTCAGTGGTCTTGTTTAGGGAGTCTGAACTCCCTGCAAGGACTGTCACAGCTGTCCTTCCCTCTCCGGTGAGATTGTTTCATTCCTCCTTCAGGCATTTGGGATTCAGAGCCCTGTTGGCTGCCTCTTCTGTACTGGCAGCCTAGCACAGGGTTCTGGAAGCCTGGTGTTGGGAAGGCCTTTTTGTGGGTTATTTGGGATGGGACTACTGGTTACCCACACACACTGGTACTCATTGCGTGTTCCTGAGGATGGCAGCTTTTACACTTTGACCACAATCTACAATAAGAACTAAATTTACATTGTGATCAGGCACATACACAGAGGTACACATATTGATATATAGATTAAAATGAAAATTTTTGTGAAACAGTACTCATTTTTACTATCCGTGGTACACTGAGATAATTTTTATTCTTTTCTATTTCATTACAAGAAAAATTCCTGGTAGCAACTTGGAGTTTGCAAAACACACTAGGTTTGGACATACGAGCCACACCTCACCTGCAACTCCACCACAGTGTCCTGAGTTTCATGTTCACTGCTGACACTATGGGATTGTGGTCAATTCTCCATCCAGACTAGTTTGGGCAAAGGAAGTTGGAGAGTCGAGATTTCTTTTTGTGGTCATTTGAGAGTTTCTGACTGAAGGGGACATTATTTTCTGTGATGACACCCAAGTAGTTGAGTAGGTTTTCAGGGCAGACCTGTGTGAATTCACCAGTGTGGTTTGCCGATGCAAACTGGGGTATCTGTCCTTAGCTGACCTGACACACTGGTGTCTAAAAGGTGGCCTGGTCAGATTGTATGTGAGGTTTTGGAATTGGCCATATATTTGTTAGTTTCAGTGCTCTGATTTTCTTTGAGTTTATTTTCTTCAGTGTGATGTGATAAAGAACCTATCTGAAAGAGTTAAGGATTTTGTGGAAGAAGAGTGAGAAGAGATAGTCATAGAAATGTTGTTATTATTATTTTTTACTACATCTGATGGGTTAAATTGAACAGTATTGAAAATATGATATTAACAATAGCAGCCACACCATTAAATAGTTCTTCTTGAAAAGGTTGGATGGATTTTTGCTTAAGAAGTGCTTGAATGTTTTTCTTTTTTTTCTTAGAAAATAAATGTTCTTTACGTAACAAGTCTGTGTATATAATTCATAAAACAATTGTAAATCAAGGAAATTGACTCCACCTAACAAGGGCATAGTGACATAACAGAACTAGAACAAGATAAATTGCCTCATTTAGTGAAACCATGTGCAAAGGTCTGTCCTTGTTCTTTGTAAGTTTCTTTTATTTATTATGGTTCTCAACAAAAATAAATTAGTTGTGAGAATTCAGAGTACTTAATTTACAATATTCTTAAAAATTCATATAGAAGTTCCAAATATTGGCCAGGTGCTGTGGCTCACCTGTAATCCCAGCACTTTGGGAGGCTGAGGTGGGCAGATCACCTGAGGTCAGGAGTTCAAGACCAGCCTGGCCAACATGGTGAAACCCCATCTCTACCAAAAATACAAAAAATTATCTGGGCCTGGTGGCACGTGCTGTAGTCCCAGCTACTCAGGAGGCTGAGGCAGGAGAATCACTTGAGCCCAGGAGGTGGAGGTTGCAGTGAGATGAGATCACGGCACTGCGCTCCAGCCAGGGCAGCAGAGCAAGGCTCCATCTCAAAAAACAAACAAAAAAGAACTTACAGATATTACCATCACCATGGTTGGTATTTGAGAAGAAACCTCGTGATCTTCATCTTATGCTGTTGCATATGTTGAGAAGAGACCTCGTGATCTTGATCTTATGCTATTGCATACGTTGAGAAGAGACCTCGTGATCTTCATCTTATGCTATTGCATACGTTGAGAAGAGACCTCGTGATCTTGATCTTATGCTATTGCATACGTTGAGAAGAGACCTCGTGATCTTGATCTTATGCTATTGCATACGTTGAGAAGAGACCTCGTGATCTCGATCTTATGCTATTGCATACGTTGAGAAGAGACCTCGTGATCTCGATCTTATGCTATTGCATACGTTGAGAAGAGACCTCGTGATCTCGATCTTATGCTATTGCATACGTTGAGAAGAGACCTCGTGATCTCGATCTTATGCTATTGCATACGTTGAGAAGAGACCTCGTGATCT
>PVKV010018390.1:0-44975 GCA_004027835.1 Alouatta palliata
AAAAAAAAAAAGAAAAGAAAATATTGATTCACCATTGTACAAATACAATAAAATTCCAATTCTGTACACTGTTCCCAAAGTATGTCTGCAGACGTTTCACCCCATTCTTCGTTCTATCAATATACCTTATGTTCTAGACTTACCCAATGACATTATATTCTGAATACATCATATGCTTTTCCTTTTTAAATAACTCAGCTTAAACTATTCCCTCACATTTAAATGTCTAGAATTCATATTTCCTTATCTTCAATTATCCAAAGCTGTCAGCATTAAAATGAAATTCCCCCTTCAATAATTTCCATATTCCATATTGGAACTATTTTTTTCCCTCTAGAGCTCCTTTATAACTTTTGGTATCTCTGTTGCTTTCAATTTATTTTAATTTAATATAGTCTATTACAGTTGCTTACTCTACTATTCTTTCAATTTCTAGATGTCAACCCAAGGTCTATACCCCAGGACCCCAATACTGACACCTTGAACATATTAGGTGTTTAATTACCGTTACTACATGAATAAATGTATAAAGATAGCTAGTGATCAAATATAATGGTATATTCACCATTGATTTTGAGTAAATTGAAACATTCTTGACTCTAAAACAGGGCAGCCATAAAGCAGCAAGCAAGTAGACCCCAGTAAGAAGCTTCAGAGAAGCTATCAAATAGCTCACAGAAGGGTGATCTTTTTTTAGATGAAGTTTCACTCTTGTTGCTCAGGCTGCAGTGCAACAGTGTGATCTCAGCTCACCGCAACCTCCACTTCCCCAGTTCAAGCAATTCTCCTGTCTCAGCCTCCCTAGTAGCTGGGATGACAGGCACATGCCACCACACCTGGCTTATTTTTGTATTTTTAGTAGAGACAGGGTTTCATCATCTTGGTCAGACTGATCTCAAACTCCTGACCTCAGGTGATCTGCCCACCTGGGCCTCCCAAAGTGGTGGGATTGCAAGCGTGAGCCACTGCACCCAACCCAAAGTGGTGATTTTGCACACCTTTCCATGTAGAATCTGCAAATATACTAAATCTGAATTGTCCTGTTGGATAAAAGTTTTGTTATAATTTTAACTAAATATCCACAACTTAATACAAAAGAAGTTTTCAAAAATAAATTTAGTTATTATTTTTCTTTCATTGCCAGTTTACCTGTTCTTTTCAAATAACCATGAACTGGGATGAGAAGAAATGAAGAAATGGAAAAATTCAATGTCAAAATGATTTATTGTAGAACATATTTTCAATGGAAAAACATAAAAGAGTAAGGATATTCAAAATGCACATATTCTGTGAAAGTGAAAAACAATAATACTCAAAATGCTTTCTAAAATAAAAAAGTTACTAGGTGAGGGTTTCGTGAAGATTTGTTTGCATTGTTTTCAGTCAACTTTAGGATAAGTAGGACAAACACAACCTTCCCATTTCTATGGCTCCATATAATATCACCTGATCTAATAAAAAAAGCTTTTATTCACCAGAAAGATTGCTGTTGTATACCAGTTGAACAAATATGCATGATTCATATAATAACCCTTTGGAAATTTAATTTGCCTTTAACTATTTTAAATGCTATTTACCTTACTCGCTATTAGAGTATACTTCATACAAAATATATGAGAATATATAAAAATATAATAGCAAGATAAAAAAAACTCAAAAGCTAGCAGAAGACAAGAATAAGATCAGAGCAGAACTGAAGGAGACAGAGACACAAAAAACCCCTCAAAAATCAATAAATCCAGGAGCAGGTGTTTTGAAAGGATCAACAGAATAGACCGCTAGCCAGATTAATAAAAAAGAAAAGAGAGAAGAATCAAATAGATGCAATAAAAACGATAAAAGGGATATCACCACCGATTCCACAGAAATACAAACTACAATCAGAGATTACTGCAAACAGCTCTATGCACATAAACCAGTAAACCTGGAAGAAATGGATAAATTCCTGGATACTTACACCCTCCTAAGGCTAAATCAGGAAGAAGTTGAAACCTGAATAGACCAATAACAAGGGCTAAAGTTGAGGCAGCAATTAATAGCCTACCAACCAAAAAAAGTCCACTTCCAGATGGGTTCACAGCCGAAGACTTGGAACCTACCCAAATGCCCATCAATGATAGACTGGAAAAAGAAAATGTGGCACATATACACCATGGAATTCTATGCAGTCATAAAGAACAAGGAGTTCGTGTCCTTTGTAGGGACATGGATGAATCTAGAAACCATCGTTCTCAATAAACTGACACAAGAACAGAAAACCAAACACCACATGTTCTCACTCTTAAGCGGGCATTGAACAATGAGAACACATGGACACAAGGAGGGGACCACCATACACTGGGGTCTATTGGGGCGGGCAAGGGGAGGGACAGCAGGGGATGGGGAGGTTGGGGAGGTATAAAATGGGGAGAAATGCCAGATGTAAGTGACAGCAGGGATGAAGTCAGCAAACCACCTTGCCATGTATGTACCTATGTAACAATCCTGTATGATCTGTGCATGTACCCCAGAACCTAAAGTACAATTAAATATGTATATATATATATATAAAATAAAGAACATATTTTCTGTTTTTAATTTCAAAACACATGTTTAAAAATACAAAATATCTTTTACCCATCTGTAATTAGAACTTTTCTAAGCTTTTTATTATTTGAAGGAAAAGTGAAAAGCTCAAAATAATTTTTCTACAAAAACTAAAAATTGTAATCTGAACGTTTGCTCATATGTATTTCAAATTGTTACCTTAACTTTAAACAAGTATATTTCTTAGTAATTTATTTCTTCCTTCCTATCTTTCTTTTCTAATATTAGGGGAAAAAGACTTGGTTTAAATGAGGAAAGTATATCTTAGAAGTTATCAGATTTTTGAAACTCAAGTATGTAATTCATATTGTGAGAAAACTGAGAAGTTCCTAGTTCTAACCTATCCTTTTGTCATCACTGTCCTATTCAACTGTCTTACTTCCTTGTGGACATTTAAGAGATGTCTCAAGTTAATATGCTCACACCATGTCTAAAACAAAACTTTTTCTTTACAACTCTTCCCACCTACTGTCTCCTTATTCTTTTCTAAATGGCATCCCTGTAATTGCACAAAGCAAAAAAACCTGACATCACCACTAACTCTCCTATGAATGACCCTGTGTATTGGCAACCATAGCCTTCGACCAATTTCCTTTTCTTTGCTCCTTCTTCACTTCATTGTCTACAAAACAAGATACCCACATTTCCATTCCGCATGCAGCCAGAGGTTGCCATGTGACCAACTTCTAGACAATGAAAAACAGAATTATAGATTTTTTAAAACTTCCACTGTGGATTTTTTGGTCCAGATCAAAGGGATAGATATGGGTCATGTGTGGTGGTTCATGGTTGTAACTCCAGCACTTTGGGAGGCCAAGGTGGGAGAATCACTTGACCTCAGGAGTTTGACACCAGCCTGAGCAACATGGCAAAACCTGTCTCTACCAATAAGTAAATAAAAATAAATAAAAAACAAATTTTTTTAAAGTATAGATGTAACTCATACCATCAAATCTCACCTTTTCCTTCTTTTAATAGATGAACTTGATGTCTATAGCTGTGATTGCTTTCACATGACAAAGAGGCAAGAAATATATCAGTAAAATGTCTTCAGTGACAGATTCTAGAACAGAAAAATAGCTTGGATCTTTTATGGTACCAGTAAATAACAGAACCATTACCAGCAAGTGCTCACTGCCAGACTTCTTAAGTGGGGAAGATAACTGCCATTTGTTAACCCACTAAAGTTAGATATTTCATTACTTGCAGCTGAAAGCATTCCTAACTGATGTATCTCTCCTTCATTAATGTGCCCCTCCTGTCTTTAACATCAGTCCACCACTACATTTTGTCTATTTGATCTTCAGAATATAAGCACCACAACCTTAATTCAAAACTCCATTATCTCTATTCAGGATTACTGGGTTAACTTCCTAACTGGTCTTTTCACTCCAATTCTCCATATTTCTTCTCTATACAATTTAAAGAATGACATTTGTTATACACTCTTCTTTCTGTTCCCACTACATAGAATACTCTTTTGTGGATTTCATATGGTTGGAACCTTCTAATTCTTCTGTTACAATAATGCAGGCTGATAATAGCCATTCGTATTTAATGGAAAATACATTAGTAAATGGAAATCTAAAAATATCTGCAACACTCAAATGATTTACTACCTGAAGTCTTCCTAATATATTAATCCATTAAGTTTCCAATATTAAGTTTCTACCTTTTGGTAAATGTATGTTGAAATGTATACATTAGTTAGAATTATTGTCACCTTCTTTTTGATAGATTCCTGAAGATAAGTCATTGAGTAGTATCTATCTATCTATCTACCTATCTATCTATCTATATATAGAAAAAGGGAGAGAATAATATAAATATATATATATGTACACATATATATGGCAAGCGGAATATTGTGTAATTATATATTGCTAATATTTGTCAGCACTAAAATTAGCATTTTGAAGTAAGAAATTCACACTGGGCCAGGCGCGGTGGCTCACGCCTATAATCCCAGCACTTTGGGTGGCCGAGGCGGGCGGATCACGAGGTCAAGAGATCGAGACCATCCTGGTCAACATGGTGAAACCCCGTCTCTACTAAAAAAAAATACAAAAAAATTAGCTGGGCGTGGTGGCGCGTGCCTGTAGTCCCAGCTACTCAGGAGGCTGAGGCAGGAGAATTGCTTGAACCCGGGTGGCAGAGGTTGCAGTGAGCCGAGGTCGCGCCACTGCACTCCAGCCTGGCGCCTGGTGACGGAGTGAGACTCTGTCTCAAAAAAAAAAAAAAAGAAATTCACACTGAAAAACTAATATGGAAAGGAACTGTTTGGGGACAGGTATAAGATACACAATGTTAATGATCACAAAGGCACATATACTCTACTTCACATTCTTTTCCAGGGTTGATTCTACAAGAAATGGCATTACAAGGAAGGGGCTCTAACTGTGTGATTTTTAATTCCTAGTGGGTGAAATTCCATGAAAGAGTAGTTAACAAATAGTGGATCATGACTGCAAGAACATATCTAGTTCTTACATTTCTTCAGTGTCTGCCTCATCTTTTCTATTTCTCTTAGGCCTGCCCCTAAGAAATAGAACTATTTATTTTAATTTTTAATATAACTGAGAAAAGTTGCATTTGTTTCTTTTTTAACTGATTGTGCTATTAAATTGAAAGAATGCAGCAATAGTTGCTAAGACAGATGACTGTTAATAATTTACTTTCTATAGTTAAATGATTCAACCAAAATGTCAAACCTGTTTTAATTGGCTAACAAGGAATTACTTCACTTTTGTTTCCTTTCATTTAGTTTGAATAACATTGCAACAGAGTCTAAGTTTAAAATTAGAATACGTTTAGTGCAAGGGGTCAGTAGAGTTAACGTCAGTTTCGTGCGTGATGGGAAGCTTCAGTCTTCCCAGAATCTACCTCTAAGTCTTAGTTGATGGCATTCTTTTGTTTGCTAAATACTGCATTGCATGCCTACTTTCCCACTGGCCTGAATGCTCCAGCCTCTCCCTAAGGCCCTGGGTTCCAGACCTCTCAGTTAGAAATGGCCAGCACCATGTGCCATTCTTTAGTTCATGACATATCTATTAATTCTACAGCCATCAGAGACCTTACTTTTATTACATCTGGAATAATACATTGAAGACATCACATTGACATTTCTACTCTATGTTGCTTCTTCCCAATGGGGTAGGAGATTTCTCCCTGAGACCCACCTCCCCTAACTTATGTATGTTCAGGAACATACAGCACTGGTTGTGCCACTCTTAGATTCCCCAACTTTCAAGGTTTATATCACTATATCTCTTCATTGAAGACTCATCTCAAGGGGTCAAGCACAAACTTTGCATAAACATCTCCTGTGTCAGCATACAATCCCTTTTCCCTACTTTCCAACCTCTAGTTTAGAAATAGAAAAAAATAAATAAAACTTACATCTTTAAAAATATATATTTATTAGGCATTTAGTTGCTAAGAATGTGTTACCATCATTGCTGATATATCTGACAACTCTCCCGGGGCAATGACAGCTCTGTCTTTTGCAAATGTAACAGCTGTGTTTGCAGGGTCTAAGAAAGTAACATACGTGATAATATCTAAAAATCTTTTTTTTTTACTTCATCTGTACAAGCTAGATTTTTTGTGTTGAATGGAAGTGACATATTCATTTTATCTTCACTGCTACATATTTATTATAAGGATACTGTAAAAAGTATGAAATAGTAAGATAAGATACCATCTTATGATCTATAAAATTCACAGACCAACCAACAAGGGCTGGCTGGAATGGCCACTTGTTGTCTTCGGGAAGTTACCTTTTACCCAAGCGTTTAGGGGAAAAAATGCTTTTTGTTGTCAACTGATCATAAATCTTTCAGGACTGAGTTATCCTTTAACTCTTCAATAACCATGGGACCCAGTCATTGTACCACTCCTTGGAGGCAGGCATCTACTGTTTGCCAGGCCCTGTGCCTCTCTTTATTCTTTCTAACTCTCTTCCACGACCCTTTATGACCTTCCTGGTGGTCATTATAAGTTTTGACTGCATACTAACTCACCTTCCAGGCAGAATGAGCCATCAACACTCTTCCTGAATCTATGTCCAGAATGTCTTTTCCCTGGTCACACCTGTGAACCCTGTGAAGGTGTGCTATACTAAAGTATTTCTTTGTAAAACATTTTAAAAAGAGTAAAGTCTTGTTATTTTTTGTCAGATATTCACAGGAAACTCTCTTTGAAACTACAGAATACGCCTAGTTGATGGACTCAGGTTCTTAAAACCCCTTAGGTATGTTATATGGGGTGTTTAAGGAATCATGTAAATAAATAGGTGTTAATTTAAGGAACTTGTGTTTTCAATGATCCTGGGCATCTGATGTTGTTATACCATTTCCATTTAATAGGAAGATGCTTTGAAAGACATAAGTTACTTTATGTGGCCAAATTAACTTTGTTGCAAGACAGATACTTTATTTGCCAGTTTAATATGTGTCCTGGATTGCAAAATCTCCTGGAAATCAGTGATCAAGTATTTAGACTCCACTAGATTCCTACAGCAAGAAAATTCTCTGTTTCAAAATTGGAATTATTTATATACTAAAGAAAACATGGCTTTGCTCTAAATCCTCCAAGAGATCTTGAAATTCTCCTGTTAATTTTGTTACAGTCCTCAAATTGTGCCCACCTCTGCTTCAGACACTTCAGGCACTATTAAAGTACAAATATTTCTCTTTATTGAAATAAGCAACTTTTCTGGTTATATGATAAATGAGTTGCAGAAGGTCATTCGTTTGGGGTTTTTAAGTTGTTAAAATCCAAAAAATTACACTGATCCTCCTACTACCTTCGAAGTATGGAAGTACACTGATCCTTCTACTACCTTCCAACCTTAAGATGGTTAAGTAACAGGACTATGTTCTTCACATTGAGGGTATGTCCCTACATGCTTTACATCACTGGAGGCCAAGAAATTTTAGAAATGTAATGGGTCTTCATAAGGTTTAGTTTCCGTCCTCCTCCATGCATAAAGGACTTGTCACTTCCTACCTGACATTATAAATTTAGCAGACAAGGACAATGTCCTAGGAGAGAGAGAATCCATCAAGTTGACAGTGGACAAGTTTGGAGTACAGGACTAGGAACTTTATATAACCTTGGGACAGAATCCTAAACTGCATTGCTGCTATTTTGGGTAAAAATGAAACAGTTTTGTTGTTTATGTGAAAAAATGATAAGAAATGGCTTCACTGTAACAACAACACTGTGCCAAGTGTCAGTGAAGATATGTTTCAATAACAGCACGTTCAATGTAGTATCTGTAAGTAGAGCTGCTCTCTGCTAGGGGTTGACATACACAGATATCCTTCGAAGGCCAAACTGGGAAACTAAACAAAGGCTTAGAGAAATTGCCATACTTGCACATCTTTAGTTGTGGTGTTCACGGAGGCGAATTTAAGAAAGAGTTTCCTTAGTAAGTTAGCTTGAGTGCCAGATGATTTTTTTGGGTGTGGTTTTTTGTTTTTCCTCTCTTAAAATTACATGGGGCCTGGTGCAGTGGTTCATACCTGTAATCCCAGCACGTTAGGAGGCTGAGGTGGGGGATCACCTGAGGTCAGAAGTTCAAGGCCAGTCTGGCTAACATGGGGAAATTCCATCTCTACTAAAAAACAATAATAATAATAATAATATAAAAATTAGCCGGGTATGGTAGGGGGCACCTGTAATCCCAGCTACTCTGGAGGCTGAGGCAGGAGAATCCTTTGAACCCAGGAGGCAGAAGTTGCAATGAGCTGAGATTGCACTATTGTACTCCTGCTTGGGTAACAAGAACAAGACTCCATCTCAAAAAAAAAAAAAAAAAAAAATTATGTGGAACCAGAGTTTTCTGAAAAGATAAATTTTCAAAGATATTTAAAGAAAAAGAAAAGAATCACCCATGAATACAAACACCCCCAAATGTATCTACTGGAATAGAAGTCACTATTCTGGTCAGACGGGGTATTTATGGTGATGGGTTGTAGCATGAGATGTAGTCGAATGAGATGATGACAGAACTAACTATAATACTATGAGAAGTTCCTCCATAAACATGTTGGTACATTTCCTTTTCTCAAGTTAAACAGGGCATGATAAAAGTAAAATGAATCACAGAAACCAATGGGAAAACATAAGTTAGTCCAAAATGGTCAAGTTAAATTGCTTATTATTCACTTGAGACACCAAAATAAATTCCAGATAAACTAAAGAATTAAACATAATAATTTAGATACTAACACTTTGCCATTCATTTGGTGCCTTTTAAACTGCCTTGTGACATTAACATTTTAAAACACAGTATTTTCTTTTACATCAAAATCATACAATTCTCCATCCATAGTATACCTTGCCTACTCCCAAGTTCAGTTACAGAATTTGCAACCTACATAGAAAAATGGCCTTACCTTTAGATTACTATAAATAGAATTAGTTATAACCTGATCAATATTGTCCCATTTAAGATGTCCTTTTTCTAAGTTTGCAGAATACAGAACGAAACAAATAAACAAAACCCGTCATTTTTAAAAGGGCTTTTAGCTCAATATTTAACTCCTAAAGAATTCCATGTTAAAGTGTAATATGTAAACTTGTAATTAAGCCATTCCTGATTCTCATTCTCATGAAGTTCTCCAAAGAAAAGGGATGATTCATGTCTAGCAACATGAATTAGAGAGGTGTAACTGGAAGACTGGCAGTGAAGGAAGAGGAAGATCTAGAAGCATCTTGCCTGGAATCGTATTGATCTCAGGACACGGGTTCTGCCAAATGTGAGCAGCCATTGGAACGACATGGTAGATGTGCCATTGACTCTTGCATTTCTCCTGCAGAAGACCTCTCCAATCAAAAAGTGCTCCATTCCTATCTAGGGATGGACAACGTAACATTTGGCTGACTCAATAAAGCCTTCTTTCTCTCTTTCTCTGTGAGAAGAGCAAGCATTTGCTTTTAAAATTTATGTAGTGTGTTTTTCTTCTGACTTTAAAAGTGTATAATTTGTTTTCCAATTGCAACTTTTAGTGGCTAACACCATCCATGACTTTCTTTTGGAGAATAGAGGGATGCAGAGGAACATGTGGAAAATTTTTAAAAAGTAATTATTTTAAAACGTAACTTGTATAATTTATACATTTATTTTCAACGGGATTTCTATGTGTGTTCCTACTAGGGACTCGATGCTGTGATAGTTGCAGGGAAAGATACCACTTTTATAACATTTGCACTCTAGCAAGATTTGGTTGATAATTCTCTACAATTGTATATGATACATCTTCAATTTGCTATACAAAATTGGATATTTTGCTTATATTTCCCTAAATTGTGATACAATTTCACATAAAATATGTTTGATCTCTTCCCTTAATATTTTTCTAGGCATTAAAATGAAGGGAGGGTTATCAGCTTGAACATATTTGCAATGAACCACTCTGTACGAAAGAAAGCCTCCAACTTATGTTGAAAGTGAAACACATCCCTACACCACTCTCAAATCTTATTACACTGAGACCTATCATGACTTACAGAAAAATAATAATACAAAAACATCTAGAACTACTCTTGGACAGTAAAATTCTCCAAATCACTTCTAAGAATAAAGAACTCACCATCCCACGTCTGAACTTCTTGTCACTAGGTTAGAAGCCCACTTTTCTACCTATTTCATGTCTGTGCCTATCCTGTGACACCTCAACTTAACAATTAAACTCTCTGATGTGGAACACAACTAAATTCATTTTAGAAAATCGAAGTGCAGCTTCATCATTTGAATTTTCCTTATTTATTATGACAGTAATATCTTCAAAGACTTTCATGAGGCTGGGTAAGCTTCACCTCTATGCAGCCTGAAGTTCTGCAGTTAGCCCTTATCAAAATGTCCTTAAAGTTGTTTTCTCACTCTCTTCTTTACTATTTCATTATTGACTGACAGATTTGATCTCCCTATATCATGTCAAATGTCTTTGCACTCTATAATTCCCTGACAATATAATTTTGAACTATCACTTAAGTTTTCCAAAGCCATTTGGCTAGACAATAAGTCCTCAATTTTATGTTTCTCATCTCTTGCAATTCTTTAGGGCATGGCTGCATAGCTGGATTTTCCTATGACAATCTGCAACGATGAAATTAAAGAGACTAACATCTGAAAATAAAGGATGTTGCATAAAAGCCAATGTTTACAATGAAAAAGATTTACAGCCAAGATAAAAAATTGCTTTGTTTATTTATTAAGGTTTTCTTAGTTACTTTCTGATAACTGGAGGTAGCTACTGTCAGCCATCTTATTTTAAACAGTCATTTTCAAGCATTGTGTTTTTTCAGTGTCTACGTGGCAGGTAAATCAGACAGCTGTAGACATCGTTTTGGCCATTGCAACACCCAAATCAATTCTGCTTAGATAGTCAGGCTGATTAAAAAATCTGAATCCCAGTCTTTTCATATCAACAACATACACATTGTATGTCACACAACATGAGCCTGAGAGTGAAAGATCATATAATTTTTTAAAATTATAATAATATATGTAAATATTAGTAAAATTATATATACATATAAAATTATGTATGTTAAGTTGTATATAAAATTATATATATGTATATATACATGCATACATACACACACACACACACACACACACACACCAAGCAGAACTTGCCAGAGACCACCCAAAAAAAGAATACAATCCCTAAGAATTAAATTTTAACTCTTGAAATTTATTAAATAAAAATGCTGAAAGGGATAAATAAGGAAAAAAATGACCTATGTAATGTTTTGAAACAGAACCTTGACTGGATACTGTAAGACTAAAGGCAACAAAAGCTATGGATAAATGCTAAAAGGTAATTAGTAAATATAATTGATGTGTATATAAGGATTGAAAATACAATTTATTAGTGGCAGAGAGAAACAAATAAGCAAAGAGGAAAGACCTAAAAGATATCTGTGGTATTACATTGAAATCAGATGCATCAGTATAAATGCATAGTGATAGATAGATGATAGATAGATAGATAGATATTAACAGAATGGATACATGGATAGATAGAATGGGTAGATGAACAGATATACACACATGTGTAAATTAGCGCACACTAACCTAAGTGTCTGCCAAAAGAAAAATGCATTAAAAATGTGGTGTATATATAAACAACAGAATACTCTTCAACCTGTAAAAGAATAATAACATAATTGTGGATTTTAAAATAAAGAAAGTAACTGGATTGTTTGTAACCCAAAGGATAAATGTTTAAGGAGATAGATACCCATTCTCCATGACGTGCGTATTTTACATTGCATGCCTGTATCAAAACATCTAGTGTACACCATAAATATATACACCTACCATGTACCCACACATTTTTTAAAAAATAGTTTTTATAAAGCTGTGAAAAAAAAAGAAAATCCTGTTATTTGAGGCAACTTGTATGAATCTGGAGGACGTTATGTTATGTGAAATAAGCGCCACACAGAAAGACAAATACCATTTGATCTCACTTACACATGCAATCTAAAAAAGATGAAATCATAGAAGTATATAATATAATGGTACCAGGATTTGAAAGGTGTAGGAGAGGGAGATATTGGTCAAATTATACAAAATTTTAATTCTATAAGAGAAATAATTCAAGAGAAATGTATTCTTGAACATTGTTAAGTTGCTAAGTGAATAAATTTTAAGTCTTCTCACCACAAAAAATGATAAGTATGTGAGGTAATGCATATGTTAATTAGGTTGATTTAGCCATTCCATAAAGTATACATATTTCAAAATATCATGTTATATACAATAAATACATACAATTTTAATTTGCCAGTTAAAAATAAATAAATGTATAAAGAGAAAAAATTTGCAGACAGGAAATGAAAGGAAACTGGTGATGCCAATGGAAAAGTTTACAGCATGTGACTGACTCCCAGAATTATTTATCTACTATTGTTAGAATTTTGATTTACTTCACACATATATTTTGTTTACCTGTATGGAGGTGACACTCTTAATTTAGCTCTCTGTATGTGTGTGTGTGTGTGTGTGTGTACATTAAAGCTTTATTGGCATATAAAATAAATATAAATTTAAGTAATACAATCAGATATAATTCAAGTGATTTTTATTAAAACAATTTTGAAAATGTGCTTTCTCATAGAATTTTGTGTCACATTTTATCTATAACTATAAATATTTTGTATGTCTCATAATAAAGAAATTTTAAAAGCATAAGTGATTGTCATGACAAATTTATATTGAGGATGGGCATCAAGTAACCATTAGGAAACCTCTAGAGGGTGGTATTAGAACCCCAGAAAATTCTGTAACTAGCACTCTTGAGCCTCTTACTGAAGCCAGCTTCCACTCTGTGGAGTGTAATTTTGTTTCAATAAATCTGTGCTTTTCTTCTGTTGCTTTGTTTGTGTGTTTTGTCCCATTCATTGTTCAAAATGCCAAGAACTTGAACTCCCTCTCCCAGTAACACTTTCAGATAAGGAAGCCTTCAGTTATTTCTAGTCACAGAAACTGACTCAGGTGAATATTTCCGATTCCAGTTATTCATAAATCTTCCCACTCCATTCGAAGTTAACCACACTCCAGCACTGTTTCACTATGAGCCAATCACGGTAAAGGCCTGAGTCTGTTCTCTTCTCTCTTTCTCTATCTGGTGCTTCCATTCTGCCCCGCTGACCATGGTTTCTGAACTCTTTGGATTTCAGCCTGTAAGGAATGAGATCAGCACTCTTGCATATTCCCTTCTTGTGCTTGGCAGTTCTTTACAGCTACCTCTTGCTCTGCTGAGCCAGTTTGCTGGTGGTCTGGAAATCTGCACACTTCTTCCCTCCGTCACTCTTCTGTGGTGGAGGATGGAAGCTTAGACAGTACATGTTCAGCTTTCTCTTTCTCATGTCTATTGCATTTCTCATTGCTCTCTCAGACGCCATCCTAGACAAGATCTGTGGCAGTTCCACGCTGGCTTCCCCTTCCTCACCGCCCACAGGAAGCACTCACAGGACCTTTGACTTGACACAGTCAGAAACTGCACACCTCTAATGTCTCTCCTTTTCCTGGGATCACATTAGTCAGCCAACATGTGTTTGTTTCTCAGGTCTGAGTCGAACATTGATCATGTTTTAGAAACTCTAGGAAACAAATAATCAAATGATGTAGATTGTCCCACCAAAGCTCCTTCCAAGGTTAGCCTTTCAATCCTCTTTGGTAAGCTGAAAGTATTTGTAGAAACCACATTTGTAAGTTTTACAAAGACTTACAAGAGGTTTTCAATCCCCCTTTGAAATGTAGAATTTATATTTCTGGGTTTCACTTGAAAATGAAGACTAAAATAACTTCATTTTTAATTGCTTTCCAGATAAAAATGTATTTATTTAAGTTATATCCAAAGAAGTTGTTTGTTTGTTTGTTTGTTTTCTCCTCTGGCAGTGTTTGTTGAGCACCTGAGTACCCTGAAACTAAGAAACTGAAGAAAGAGATTATATACTGTGTTGTAGAATTTGTGAAGACAATTGATTAGGCAAAAACTGACCCTATCATTGAAATTCTGTAAGAAAATGTGGTAGTTAAAAATGTCAAATATTGTAAGGTTTTCTATTTCTGTCCTAAAAGGATAATGATTTGTTTGATCATTATGACTCATTCTAGCCAACTGTAATTAATGAACCACTTAGACATAACTAACTTGTAAACAACTTTTTTCCTTCTCTCTTTCCAGTCTTAAGGCTAGAAATGACTCTTTTGGCTTTAGAATCAGTTTTCACAACTTTACTTTAGACAGTGCATAGATTTTTTTTCATGGTGGAAACTGCTATTAAAAATAAATAGAAATAACTTCTTATGTAGAGTAAATTTACGAATGACCCCAAAAGTAAAGTTTATATTAAGGTTTCTAGACAATAGAAATTAACAAAGAAAAATATTAAGTAATATGAGGATTTGGGGATATAATATCACGTATTCTGGCACTTTTTCTAGGCAGTGAATCATTGCTGCCAATAAGCACTATAGAAATTGAAAATTTGAAAAATGGCAAAACATTATAGAAGGGAATCATTATAGAAGTTAAGTAAACTGGCAAATCTAAAGTGAAATCACCTCAATCTAAATGACAGACACAACTTTGCGAAAATGTGAACATTAATTCCGAACAAGCACTGTTCATCAAGTTCAGTTTTTATACTTGCATTATAAAACTGCTTGCTTTCATGAATTAATTTTGAATATTTGTATTATTCTTCATAAAACATTTAGCATCCCCCCATGTATTTTTCCCTTCAAACATCAAAATATATATTTTTCTAGTTTGTAATATGATAGAAGGTGACATGTAACAGAAAACATTTTTTGTTGGTTGACTGACATTTTTAAAATATCTCAACATCCTCAAAAAATACACTGATTAAATCTTACAATAACATTGATACTGAAGTACTACAAGAAGGAATTTCGTTATAAACTTCATATTTTTGCAAAGATATGATACTTCAGAACTGTTTATTTTCCCAGGGTCAAGGACGTTTCAAGTCCTGAAAATGGTGTGCTGAGTAATAGGAACAACAGAGCTGAACTCAGAAGGGCGCAGAATAAGCTGCTGCCTAGGTGATGGGATTTTAGAAAATTAGATCCATGCTTCTAAAATATGCCTTCCTGACTTGCTCAATGATCGCTGAAATTCTTTCCAACATAGCTAAATCCTTTCATCCCAGAGTTAATTGAAAATCTTAAACTGCAGGTAACTCTGGTAGTTTAAAGAAGGTATATTGCGTTTTATCTTTCATTCAGATTTCAGCACAGGAGGAAGACAGTGAGAGCATAAGCATCCTGAACACTTTGATGGAAAAGAGAGTTTTCGTAGTAAAGCAAAAGAATTCAGAAAGAGACTCTGGGGTATCAATTTGGGATATTTTGCATATTTGTAGTGGAACTTTCCTTTCTGTTGTCATAAGTGATCAAAGAATGGCTAAAAGCATGATATGGAGATAGGACATTAGACCACAGAGACTATTAAGGGCAATTGTGGATATGTTAAGGCAAGCACAAACATATATTCTTACTTGTAGAAGTTGGACAATTCATATAATTATGTCATTATCATCGTCAGTGTTATCATACAGCATTTATCCATCTTTTAGGAGGTGCTATAAATGCATTAGGGACACTAAGGATAAGAAATGAACAACGTTCTTGGAGTAATCTCAGAAATGAGAATTTCAAAAGTGACGTTTAGGATAACAATGACATTTTGTTCTCTCCTTGATTACCTCTTGTTCGTCTAAACCCGTCCTTACTACATTTAATTAAAAGTTCTTGTTACAGGCACATAGGCATAAGAGCTCTTCAGAGAGTCTACCATAAGCATGTGAGAGCCCGCCCTTCTTAACCTCCTGGACCACAGAAAAATCTCAAATTGAACTTTTAAAAATGTGTCAGGGCTAGAAATCCAAATCAAGGTAGACTTCAGACTTTGTGGGCAGTACCTATAAACAATTTAAAATATGGCATCCCATTCAAAGCCTTGGTAATGCAACTAATGTTTCCAATTCTATCCTGCTATAAAGAGAACAAATTATTACTGAATTTATAGCTTAAGAGAAATGTTTTTCATAAATCTGAAAAACAAAACATTTAATTAAAAAACCAGTAATGCTTACAATAAAAGTTATATAAACATTATCAGCTATTAAATCTCAGATAAGTTTTACTTGATTTGATTAGCAGTTTCATGAATTCATTGGTTTCTCCATCAGAGTTTTGAAAATATTTACTTAATTCATTAATCATATCTTAATTTATACCAAGTCAAGCATGCAAATGAACTTTTAAAATTTAATGTGTGTGAAATTTTTTTAAAAATATATTTTAAATTGTCTTTATTTGTATATCGGTTTTAGATTTACAGAAAAATCAAATGGATAGTGCGCTCAGTTTCCTATTATTAACATCTTGGTTAGTATGGTACATTTGCCACAATTAACCAAGTAATACTGATGCATTATTATTAACTAAAGTCCATGTTTTATTCAGATGTCTTTCATTTTTACCCAGTGATCTTCTGCTCCAGTATCTCTTCCACTATGCACATTACATTTAGTCATCACATGCCTTCTTAGGCTCCTCTTGGCTGTGGTAGTTTCTCAGATTTTCTTGGTTTTGATCATGTTGATAGCTATGAGGAGTACTGGTCAGTTGTTTTGTAGAATGCCCTTTTATTGGAACTTTGTCTGAGATGTTGCTCAGGATTAGACTAAGGTTACCTGTTTTGGGAGGAAGACCACATGGGTAAAATGTCATTTTCATCACATCATATCAAGGGTACATACTATTAACATGATTTATTATTGTTGATGTTGACCTTGACCACATGGCTGAGGCAGTGTTTGTTAGATTTCTCCACTGGAGAGTTACTCTTCCCTTGTTCCTGCCTTGCTGGACTCTTTGGAAGGAAGTCACTATTCCCAGAGCATACTTAAGAAATTTGAAGTTAGGTTCCTTCTTAAGGGATTAGAGTACCTACATAAAGTGTTTGAAATTCTTCTAAATGGGAAATTTGTAACCTCCTCCTCTTTTAATGTATTTATTCAACCATTTATTTATATTACAATGGCTTATGGATACATATTTTGCATTTAATGCTTTAAGCTAATAATATTTTGTTTTGTCACTCCAACTGTTCAAATAACTTTTATTAGAAGAGGATAATATTATTTTATACATTTTAATTAAATTATCGGTAATGATGTGATATAAAGCTACATCTGTGAGAGTCAGGTATTACATAAAATTATTTTAATTAGATAAATTAGCTTAGATATTCTGAAGGTCTAAGCCCATCTTTAGTTATAATTATGTTATTTGTAATTACAAATTTACTAAAATCATAGGAAAATGCACTTCTCAAACAATGGCATAGATACAAAATTTATTCAGGGTCACCTATGTGAATAATAACATATTTATTTCTTTCTATATTTCTTATAATTTGATAGCTAAATTAATTTAAAGAAGCATTCTTTACATTTAAACTAAAACAGAAATACTGAACAAATAATAACAGAATAATTGCTTTTACAACTCAAAATTCTCTACAGGCATATTTTGCATGTTTTAAATAATATAAAATGAAATTATTATTACCAGGGTCTATTCCCTTGTTCAGGAATATTTTGAGTCTATAAATACATGGATTATTGTTAGCAAAAATGTATTTCTCTCTTTGCCTGATCTCATTGGTCAAATGTACGATTTAACGTTCAGTACAGCTGTGTAAAGAGGGATTAAATTCTCAATGCTTAATTACTCTAGCTAGTTTCTATCTGTTAGTTGATTTCAGCCCTTTTCTCCAACATTAGACTACAAAGAAATTCTGCAAGCAAGCCTTTTGCATGACAGACATTTTGTGCTAACAATTCAACAGATTTAACTTCAAATTCAAATTCACCTTCAAATTCATGGAATGGGCATCCTGCCTGCTATGGTTTGACCAAGCATGTCTCCCATAAGTTATTGTGTTGGAAACTTAGTCTCCAAACTCATGTGTTAATGGTATTTGGAGATAATTTGGATTGAACGAAGTTATATGGTAGGTTCTCTCCCATGATGGCATTAGAGACTTTATAAGAAGAGGAAGAGACACTTTAGCTATCAGGCTTGTTTTGTGTCATCATGTGATAGCCTCAGCCACGTTATGATGCAGCAAGAAGACCCTCACCAGATGCCAGTACTATGATCTTGGATTTCCCAGCCTCCATTACTATGACATAAATCAATCTCTATTCTATGTAAATTACGCAGTCTTTGGCAATCGGTTATGGCAACAGAAAACAAACCAAGACATTGGCCTTATATGACCTCCAAGAATATGAAAGTGGCTTGATTTCTGTACTCTTCATATGCTTTCCACAACTTAACATTTAAGAGTGTAATGTTAAATTACTTTTTCTATGTCACATCTTTGTACAAGTAAAATAGAATTTTCAGGAATGGTATTTCAAAACAGAAGCAAATTGAGGTCTGACAAAACCCATACTGTGAAAATCTAACACAAACTTGATGAAATGACACATATGTACCTGCTGCCTGGCCCTCTGCAAAGGTCAAGAAGAGCAAATGAGTTGGATGAAAAAGTCACTGGAAATACAAAAATGTACATCGAGTGGGCCAAATTCTTGATATTTTTAACAGCCTGAGTCAAGGCCCAAATCCAATAGGTGATAAGACTAATTAAAAGAAAGTATTTATTTCCATGAAATTTAAGGCTAGCTCAGCAGTATAAATTTTTACATTGAATAAGTTAAAGAGCAAATCAAAGAGGACATTTAGTTTATCCTATTACTTTCAATTAGGAATGCTTATGACCCCACTTAAATCTTTTCAAAAGACCTGGAGAATATTAAAGTGTCCCCTTCAAAGAGATTGCTCACTATTTCTCAATGACCTATTCCAGTGTTTAACAATTCTTAGGCAAGTAAAAATTTTACTGGTTTTAGGCAAAACTCACTGAACAACCTGAGAGCAAATAGTAGATACAATATATTTTTCAAAACAATTATAAGGCTAAGAACCAAAAAACAGAGAATGCTTTTCTTACTATAAAAATAATAATTTCTCCAAGCTAATTAGTTCCTGGTACATACGGTATCATTTACCAAAAATTGCAGTCCCTATGGTTTTGTACTCCTCCACCAATTTCCATCCTTCCATTCTCCCATCTTCACTAACACATACACACTTCCACCATATTCATGGAATCCCTGTTGGTGGTTACAAACCCATTTGTTGCTGGTGGATGCTGTCACTTCAACACCAAATCTGACACTTTTCATCCATTTCTACTGCTCTCCCAGAGGTGTGTGACCTGTCGTCCAGTTCCTCACAGCTAGCTGCCTGTGACCTGCCAGACACAGCTGGTACTGACACCTAATTCTGCCTCTACTGTGTGGACCCTGCTGCAGCGGCAGGCATCACCTCAGATGCCCAGAGAAGGTTCCAAAGAGACTCTAGTACACCATTTTGCCCAAGGCTTAAGTCTGAATCGAACTGAAAAGCTAAATAAGATTGTGTGTAAGATTTTAATGTAAATTTTATAAAGAAAATAAGACCAATATCTGTGTACTTTAGAAAGGCTACTGAAAATAGATAAGTATTGAAATAATCTAAAGTGTTTGTGAACTGAATTCTATAGCCAGATATAGAGATGACAGCATACAATTTTTTGAAAAACAGATAGTTATTTTATGGTTTTGTTACTATGATTAGGTGAATGTGGGTTTTAATTGAGGAAGAGAAATATCTTACTTTAAGTTTTATCTACCAATGTTCTACACAAAACACATTTGCGTATGTAGATGTATTTGCAAATGTACATATAAATACAAATTTATAACCAGGCACTATCTTCCTTTTCTCTATTACCAACCACATTTAATTAAAACTTCCATTCTTTTATATTCTTTTGTTTATTTTTATTTTTGTTTTTGTACAAACAGAGTCTTACTGTGTTGCTCAGGCTGGTCTCAAACACCTGGCTTCAAGCAATCCTCCCAACTCTGCCCCCAAAGTTCTGGGATTACAGGCATAAGCCACTGTGCCCAGCCAGCAATCATTCTTTACTAACTAAATTATTACACAGCTGCCTGCATGGCTCCCTTTTTCTAATCTCCTTGCACTTTGTGTCAGGGTGCTTTTATTAGGTTATTTTCAGTTATTAACTTTCTTTAGTGACTAACCTCAAACTTCTTAGCATGACAAGAAGACCTTTGTATGGCACTCACCCTTTCTGCTGTTCTTCACACACCAAGCAATATGCTCTTTCTATGATGTGACAAGCTTTCCTACATGTTGTTATCTGTCTTTTCCTGTCCTACTAATTCTCTCCTGCTCTTGTCTGACCTCTATATGTTATTCCAAATGTATAAGCTGTCACCTTTCCGTGCAGTTTCCTGACTCTCTCCTTATAATATGTATGTGCCTCCCTGCCATGCCATCCTGTCATTGCTATCACGGCAACATTTGCAAATGTTATAGAACATTTATTGACCAATTTTCTGTATTTTGGCATTATAAGCTCTCTGAGGGCTGACATGGGATATTCCTCATAAATATGTTATGGAAATAATAAAATAATTTGAAATTTGTTATCTGTATTGTTTCTTCCCCATTTCAAACTTCATTACATGATCAATGTGGATCAACTATGTGAAAATATATCAGGGCTGAAAATTTAAATACACTTTACAACAGGAAAATTTCAGTATAGAGTCTATCATTTTGTTTCCTTTTGTTTTTATCCTACTGGTATAGAAAAATATTAAATTTTTTTGCTCAATTCCCATTTTAGATCTTAATGTTTCCCTCTGTTTTGTGACCTCACTAGAAAGAAAAAAGAAAAAACACTTCACCAGTGTATTTTGAATAGAAAATATTCTATTGTTAAAGCTTTCTTGACTCTTTCTTCTGTAAGTTTACAAAATTAAACTTTATTTTTCTTCTTACTGAGAATCATTATTTTTTCCCATTGAAAACCATAGAGGTTTGAAGGCATGAAGAATCTATGACAGTGCTGACTTTACATCCTCAATAAATATGAGGAAAGGAGCATAATTGTTGGTGGAATTCTATGCCTAAAGATCTCTCAGAGTCATTAATTTGTCAATTTTAAATAGGAGTAAACCATTTTCAATAAATAATATTTTGATTATTTTCCTCATTAAAACATTGTCAATGTTTTAAGAACATTATGAGTTCTTTACTCACTTTTTTTTGGAGAACATATGATAATTTGTTTATCGATAAAAATTAAGAGAGTTTTGAGCACTTTAAAGGAGAAATTATTAAACACACACATTTGTATATGGAACAAAATATGATGAGCATGCCTAGTGAATGCATTTCCAAAATAGCATAAAAAGTTTCACCATTCTGGTGAAATGAAATTCACATCAATACCTAAGCTTTTGGGGTTTCCTGTCACTTAAAACATTTTTAAGCAATTCATTACAAAAGACATTCTTTGTTGAAGAACCAATCCAACTGGGGAGAAAAGCTGAAAATCTAATATAATACCCTGATTCAAAGTGTGACAATGAAATCCTCATTATTTTGAGGAGATGTGAAATAAAATATTTGCCTTAATTCAAGGGGCCTTTATGTACATAAGCTCTCATACTTATTGGAGATTACTACAGAGTAATGAAATTCAGTTCCAAAACCCATCTAGAAAAAGATAAGTTAATAAAACTCTTGTTTTGAGCCAGATATGACAATTAAAGAATGAGAGTATATTCTCATACACTTTATCTGTGTTCTCAGATGAACAGGGCATGTGTATATTAGGAATCTCAGAGCCACCCCCAATAGCTTCCTTATCCTGGGCAGGGTCAGCCAGATCCTTGGCAGGCCATTGCCTTGATCTTAGCAGGAACATTCCTTCTGCAATCCAAGCAGCCACAAATCCTACCAAGTGAGTACTATTCTTAGACCACAGATCACACCTATTCTTATCTATAGGTGAAAATGAAGATGTCTCTACATCCAATGATTGTGCTAAGGGCTCCCAAGGAAAGGCAATCCATTTGGCGCAGGGATCTGCTCCCATAATACCAGGGGCTGTTTCTTACATTAGTAATTCATAGGCTTGGCTCTTGTAAAGTTGACATCCATGCATTGTGACAGCCTCACATTGAAAATTTATATTTATTTGTTTAAGAAAGAGCCTCTGCGATGATGATATTCTTTATCACCTGAGCAAAAGGTGAGAACTCATATCCCCTTACAGTTTTTAAGGCACTGGACATACACTGCCCACAGCTTTGGAAGGTAATAATCGTTTCCTACATCTTAACTTTTGTTTGGGTGCACCATCCCTCTCACATAATATTGAAAATATTTTGTAATATACATGTAAAATTTTTATTCTGATTTTCGTCAGAATACTGAGACATCATAGATTATCATTTCAATATTTGGGAATTAAAACTTTCCTATTGTGCAGCTGGTATGTATGTACAAAGTTTATGTTAGATGTTATGGAAATCAAAACCAACAACACAAAACCCTGGTTATAAAGATTTTGTAATCTTTTTTATAAAGATTTAATTATGTCAAAACTACTGTGAAATATAATATATCCTAAAGATAAGAGGATCAAGTGCAGCATTTACCTGAGTAGGACTTCACTAAGGAAAAAGTACTTGAGCTGAGTGAGATGTTTGTGATGAATCTTAAAGAAGTTATATGAATTCAGTAGGTAAAAAAAAAATAAAATGTCATCTGGTGTAAAAGTCATGCACAAAGACATGAAGGTTTGACAGCATGTCATGCTCTGGTGACATAAAGAAGGAAACATCAGCAGGCTTTGCAAAGACATTGAGCATTATTTGAGTTTGGTCATTTAGACTTTCTGAAACTCAGCTTTTATCTTTTATAAAGAGGAGAGGATAAATATTGATAATTGATCATTGAAATAATTGATAAAGATAAATTTAGAGAAAATTAGTAATAGAAGTCATGAATAGCTATGCTGTTGGTATTAATATTATGACAGTATTAGAAATCCCGTATGTTAGGAGAGGATACTAAAATATGAGTATATTTAGCAGCCTTTGAGAGATTCAGTTTCAACTAGATTTATGCTTTATGATGATCCCTGTAGGTGATAGAGTGAAATGTCTACTCATAAATGCACATTTCAGCAATTATGTCATGTTCTCATTTTCCTCATCATATTAATATGGCCTTAATCCTGAGAAATGACTTGAATTTCTTCTCTGCCAGCTACCCCTGAAATAAAATAACCTTGAATTATCCCTGAGGCAAAAGAAGGGAAACCCTATACTCTGAAACAATTTCTTTATTTTCCCGTTTCCTCAAAAGTGCTTTGCAAGTTAACATAACACCTGTTAATAATCTTTCTTATGTTTATAAAACTGAGTTTTCAGCAACAGCTAAAGTTAAGATATTTAAACATCATGTCTCAGAAATGCATTTGAAATCATAAGTTTTGAGTGGGTAAGAAATGAAAAAATATCTAAAATCAGTCTTTATGGTCCATTACGCTAACCTTTCAAAATTTGAAATATAATAAGCTGTAATCTCTGAGCTGAAACACTCTGGTGAAATGAAATGAATTAATAAACATTTGTTCTATATTTAATTGACAGAAAATTTGAAGGCTGAATTAAAGCCAGAATCAATGGAATACAAATATGAATAGCACATTTATACCACATGAAGCCAGAGTATTGTGAATATTTACTTTGGCACATAGAGGCTGAAGAGAAAAGAAAAATATAATTTTATTGCATTTATATATTCTGAAGAAATTCATGGATCAAGAACCAGCAGTGATATTGAGTGTGTGTGTGTGTGTGTGTGTGCACACACATTCACATGTGTGATTTTTTTCTTGGTTAGTAAAACTTTACTTTTCTCCCAGTCAAAATCATGATATAGGAACTAAAGCATCATCTGTCTATTATATTCTTACAAGTCATATATCACTGCTACTGCTGTTAAGAAACCAGGAAGTAAAATTTTGGCAAAAGTTATTCCAGCTAAATTACAATAAAAAAATGAATATAGTATGTGTTAGTGGAAATTTTTAGGATCCTATGGGACACAGAATTATAAAACAAAGAAAAAAGCTACTGAGCTCTTTTGCATGTACAAATAATCAAATAACTGCATTCTAAGCAGAATTTTTAATAAAATACAGGTTTCAGTCACGTTTTTAGTTAGAATGAATATAAATATGATAGATATCTAAATAGCATTATCTAATCTTTTTAAGAGTAATGTAATTCTAAATCTTAGAAAGCAGTTTTGTATAAAATATTTAACTGATTTGACTAATATTTTTATTTTCTCACTCAGAAAAAGCAGTAACATTTCCATTTTTATAGTTCTCCTTTGTAACAGCACAAATAAGAGTTTATTCAAAATTATTTTAAAATGTTTTCTGCAGCTAAGAAATTCTTGATAAAACAAGTCTTAACTAATTTTTTTATTTATATCTATTTTATATAAAATAATATATAAACTAATAAAATTATTTTTTAAATTATATTTTGTAAAGGTATGTTTGGTCTTGCAATATTTATATATGTTTATCAAAGAAAATATATGTTTTTATGTTTACTACTTTTAAATACAAGAACATATATTTCATTTATTCTATTATGCATACAGAATATTTTACTCTTTAAATTATGGAAAGCTAAAATTACCTTCCAAAAGAGAAAACATTTCAAATAATTTGTAATAAATTTTATTTCATGGTCCTTATTTTTAAAGTAGTAGTTTAGAATATATCCATTTATTTTCACAATATAAAATTGCAGTCACATATATCACTTTTCTTAATTTAATTAAAATATTTATGTACAGTCTCCTCAACTATGCTTGGTCATTTCCGTGATTCTTGCTTTTTGCCTTTTACTTTAGTCATAAATAGTGTAGACAACCTGCACTAAATTAAAATATGTACAAATTGGGTAGCGTCAAGCAGTTTTTCAAAAGTGTGGTAGGTTTTATTCATTCAAGCTCTCTGAATCAGTTATGTTTTCCAAATTTTAAATTTCTCAGTGGTTAAATAATTGAATAACCAATATTTTTCTAATTCCCCACAAAGGACTTCTTTACATATAAAACAAACTTTCTCATCAACAGTTTCATGTAACATAAGTTAGTTTTTAAAAAAATAGAAGAAGGGCCTTATCATCAAACAAACATTCAAGAAAGAAGAAAGAATGAAGAGGGACAGAAAGCAGAACTGGAGCTGAGAAAACTGATTTTGTAGAGGAATTCCAATAGGGGAAAAATGTATATATAGAAATCAGTAGCTGACTCCCTCTCTCTCTCTCTCTCTCTCTCTCTCTCTCTCTCTCTCTATATATATATATATATATATATATATATATATATATATACACACATATATATTTATGTATAATATGTATACTTTAAGTATATATATACATATATACATGCCATGCTGGTGTTGCTGCATCGATCACCCGTTATCCACATTAGGTATTTCTCCTAATGTTATCCCTCCCCATCCCCCTACCCCCTGCTATCCCTCCCCTTGGCCCCCCCATCCCCCAGCTAGACTAGCTTGCTCTTAAGCAGAAATCCTGGAAAGTCAAAGTTAACACAAAGACATCTTTAAAATGTCTAAAGAAAAAAAAATCAACCTATATTTTTTAATGTTTTGAACATATTAACATATAAAAGAAAAATAAAACTGATTTAAAGTCAAATAAAACCTGAGATAACACTTCATCTGAAAACCAACAAGATAAAATAAATAGCTAACACTAAAAATAAGATGTTTAGGCTACAGGAAAATGATACTAGATGTAAGAACAAAGTTGAAGGAAGAAAGGAAGATCACCAGAAGAGTGAGTGTATAAATATTGACAGCAAATCTGCAAGGACACTGTCTATTTGAGTTAAAAATAGTAATAATAAAAATAATAATAAAAATAAAATAATAAAAATAATAAATGTCTACTGGATTTTAAAACATATGTAAATTATTTTATACAGTAGCAAAAAGGGGATTAGAGTGAAAGTATATAATTGTCTTAGTCCATATTGTGTTGCTGTAACAGATGAGATTGAGTAATTTATAAAGAAAAGAGATGTATTTGGCTTACAATTCTGGTGGTTGAATTGTGTAATATTGGGCATATGCATCTGGAGAGGGCCTACGGGTGCTTCACTCATGATGAACAGCAGAAGGGTAGCCAGCATTTGCAAAGATATCACAGAGCTATAAAGGAAGGAAGAAGAGAAACCAAGGAAGCCAGATTTTTTTTTTAATATATTTATTTTACTTTAGGCGCATACCATATCTGGCATTTCTCCACTGGTCATTAGAGAAATGCAAATCAGATTCTTTTTAACAACCCACTCTTGCAGGAACTAATCCATTCCTGTGAGAGAGAGAGCTCATTCAACCCTATAGAGGGCATTAATTTGTTAATGAGGAACATATCCCTATGACTCAAATACTTCCTAGGAGTCTCCCCCTCCCAACTGTGCCATACTGGAGATGAAATTTTAAACACAAGTTTTGGCCAGAGCAAAGCAAACCACAACAATGCTTATTCTAATCTTTATGCTAAATTATTGAGAAAATCATCTAACAGTACATAAGTAAAAGGAAAGGCTACTAGGGATGATAAAAATGGAATAATTAAAAAATAGTAAATACAAAATCAGGTAAAAAAGTTGAAATACAGGCAAAAAGAAAGCACACAGAACAAATCTTAAAAGAAAGCAAATAGCAAGATATAATGCAACTCTATTAATAATTTCATTAGATGTAAATGTGCTAAAATATCCAACTACAATGCAAATATGGTTATACTGAGTTTTTAGTGTCAATTATATGTTGTTTACAAGAAATACACATTAAATAAATGGAAAGAAGTAAGTTGAAAGTTAAAAGATGAAAATGATATACTATGCAAGCACTAAAAGAAAACAGATATTGTTATATTAATATCAGACAAAATAAAATCTAAGACAAGAACTGTTACAAGAGGTAAAGAGGGATGTTTTATAATAATAAAATGCTTAATACAGAAAGGGAATATTGCAGTCTTGAATTTGTATGCATTTAAAACGTGTGTGTGTTTGTGTGTGTGTGTGTGTGTGTGTGTGTGTGTGTGTGTTATATAGAGAACTAAAAAGGTAGAAAAATCCACAATAATAGTTGGATATTTTAGCATAGCTCCTTAAAAATAACAAAACAATAAAACATAATTAGCAAGTATATAGAAGATTTGAATATCACATTTAAGAGCTTGATCTAATTGACATATGTAGAACACTGCAACAACAGCTATAGAATACTCTCTTACTTTCAGTTCACCCCAAAGAGTTACCAAAAACATTTGAAAAATAAACACATTTCTAACAACACATGGGTACACAAAAGTAACAGAGAGAAATATTCTTAACAGATCAATGATGAAAACACAGTATATCACAACTCACATTATGTAGCTAAAATGTTTTGGAGAATACCTTTAAATAAATATATATTAAAAAGAATAATTAAAAATAAATATTAGACTTCTTATTAGTTATAAAGAAATCTATGAAATGACTAGCGTTTTTCAGTAAGTATAATTTTGCAAGGCTTTCTGTAAGTCACCAGTGTACACAAAATGTTTGTGATGTCTCAGCCCTTTATATAAATAAATGCAATAGTAAAATAAGCTCTAAAATGAAATGTAAAAATGGAGAATTAAAAAGAATTAGACAAATTGGACGTCTGAAACTCCAACAGCCAAATTTAATTCATGTTTTGGTTCTGACAATTGTAAGTAGAATGTCATAAAGAATGAATTTTAAATTTGTTATTTAAATTTTGTTGATCCTCAATTAGACATCAATGGCTCTATGTCATCCTGAATAATAGCTATCTGGACATCCAGACCAGTAGGTTGTATTTGGCAGGTTAGATTGGCTGGCAAAGTCTAATAAGTTTAATAAGGGATGGAAGAGTCCTTTGGGAGGTCCAGGAGCTCAGGTTTTTCCCAGAGAACAAACTTTGACCTAATAGCATTACCATAGCCTCACATAATCCTGAAGGAGGTTGAAGGAACACACCTGCTGAGTCAGAGGTTAAAAGGGTAGTGGAGAGGGATCTGGGTATTTGGGAGGACACAGGAGGGTACCCTAGGGACTGTAAAATAGGGAGGAGTAGAGATGGAAAGAGGAGTAAAAGGGGAGACAGGAAAGGGTTCCGAAAAGGAAAGAAGAAGAAGGAGTCAACTGTAAATTTTTCATACATGCCTTTCTTTTTAAGGTTGTTGTAGTTTATGGAGTCTCTGTTTAATTTTGAATTATTCTCTTTATTATTTACTTAAACTCTTCAATTGCATTCATCAAATTATTTTCTTTAAGGGAGGCTATGAGAGACTATTTTTGTTTTTTTTTTTTGAAGACTTGAAATACCATTTACAGAATGATCTGTTTTGAGGAGGTTCAATAGCCTGTTTGTAGGGTTGCAGCCTGCAGGCTGACCATTCGACAGGCTGGGAAGCATAGCTCCAGCAGAAACTGGAAGCAGACAATTCAAAGAAGGAAGAATGAGACGGGAAGTTAGGCTGACAAGCTTGGCTAAGTGTACATGTTCAACAGATTATACTGGGAGCTATGAATATTCACTAAGGGGTGTGCACACATGCATAGTAAGCAAACATGCATGTTACATAAGTCCCATGTATGTTCACATTAGGGTAGACACTTAACATTGAAATGCATTAAAGTAGACCCTGCATGTCAAAAAGGGAAATGGAGAACACAGAGGCATCCTATGTGCAGCCTCTGTAAACCAGCCAGAGCTAGTCCATGGTCAAGTACCAGGAAGAAATGCTAGTCAGGTGCTGCGCGGAAACTGCCAAAAGGAAATGAAATCCAGCAAGTCTTTCATTTTTTTTTTTTTTTTTTTTTTTTTTTAAAGACAGGGTTTCACCATGTTGGTCGGGCTGGTCTTGAACTCACAACCTCAGGTGATCCACCCACCTCGGCCTCCCAGAGTGCTGGGATTACAGGCGTGAGCCACCAACTTGGCCAGCAAGTCTTTCAAAAGGGCTGGTTTCCGCTTAACCCTTAGGAAAGAAAGTCTAATGGTAGGTAGTGAGGGAGGGTGTATCAGGAAGCATGCCTGACCTCCTGTCTCGTCATGGCTGGGATCTCAGTTTCTAAGGTTTCTCTGGAGACCCTTTGGCCAAGATGGGTCCATTCAGTCAGTTGAGGGGCTCAGGATTTTATTTTTATTTCTCAACAGCCATACCCAAGGAAGCTGTCTCAAGTACATGCCATGCACTGAAAACTTGGTCCTCTGTGCTTATGTGGGTATCCTCTGTAACCTGAGACACTCTCACACCTTTCATAAATTCATAACAAAGAATGCAAAAAGAAAAAAAGTTTCTCTGCTTCCAAATATTACAGCAGGAAAGAGAGGGAAAAAAGAGTAACTTTACAATGAAGAACGCTACAAACTGCCTCAGCCAGGTGATCAAGATTAATAATGAATCTTATTTATAATATGCACCCATGTTATTATGTGAAGAGAATGGTCCTTTACCCCTTGTGGTCTTTTTTTTCCCCCATAAAACACAACCTCTATCTCACCATGAGAAAAACATTAAACAAACCCAATTTGAGAGTCATTCTACAATTCCTGACCACTACTTGTCAAAATTGCTAAGGCTATCAAAAGCAAGGAAAATTTGAGAAACTCTCACAGACCAGAGGAGAGTAAAGAGACACAACAACTAAATGAAGTGTGGTCTTTGGATGGAATTTTAAACAGGAAATAGACTTTAGGTTCAAACTTGAAGAAATCTGAATGAAATATCAAACATGGTTAACAGTAATGTACCAATGCTGGCTCTTTTTTTTTTTCTTTTTTTTTTTCTTTTCTTTTTTCTTTTTTTTTATTGCATTTTAGGTTTTGGGGTACATGTGAAGAATATGCAAAATTGTTGCATAGATACACACATGGCAGTGTGATTTGCTGCCTTCCTCCCCATCACCTATATCTGGCATTTGGCTCTTTAATTATGATAAGTGTACCATCGGTAATAGAACAAACTCTTCTATTACCTTCTTTACCAGTAAGGAACACTTGGGTTATAGGGTATACTGGGACTCTCTGTACTAGTTTTGCAACTTTGTAAATCTACGTTTACTCTAATATAAATTTTAATTATGTTGAAAAGCATTTAGCTCTTTTGATTGGAGTAGCAATGTTTTCTCTAGAGAGAAATGTGTTTTTTAAGACATGTTTTATTTTTTGACATTTATGAGGAAAATAATGCTCTGAAATTTCTCCTTGACTAACTAAAAAAAAAAGAAAAAAAACTTGTCTGAAATTGCTTGTATTTCATAGTTTTTGAAGAGCAGACAAAAGTAGCCTTCCCTATTATTTCTTCATCTTCCTACTGCTTTTATCAATAGCTATATTCTCAGAATCACATCTGCAGTTGTCATGGAAAATGCATTGCTCATTGGCTTCCCGACAATGTTTGAGTAATTGCCTTGTGTTTTCCAGCAAGTTATGAGACCAACTCTGAGCACAGACATATATCAAAAACAGAAGGTAGCAAATGCACTTTAGTAAGGTAACCTGAATAAATGGAGAGAAGTCAGAAGAAGTAAATAGTGATCCCCTTATCTGTGACACTGTAGCAAAGGTTTTCTTAATATTTAACCGGTAACATCTGTGACTGATTCTAGTGTCAGGGTTATACATTTAAAAAGTGTGCTAGTAAAGAGTACAACACAAGAACACAGATGATTTCTTGAAAATGGATGTCTTGATTTCTTAAACTGCGTTAGACATTTTGCTTACTTTTATAAATGGCATCTTCAGTATCTGAATTTTGCTAAATATAGAAAGAGAAAAAATCACCTACCTTTGTCAATTTCACATGATCTAATTCCATATATAATATCCAGTGGCAGTTACAAAACTTTTTAAAATATGTGTTGAAACAGGACAAAATGTGAACAACAGAAAAAGACAGTGTAATTTGATCAACCAACATTCACAAGGCCGAGAATTTGGATTGGTTACTTTCACTTATTAACTGTGTGACCAACCTATGCCTGTAACTTCCATCTCTCAGTCATTCTCTTTTCACCAAAAACTTGATGTTGCTGCTATGTTCTATATATACCCCAATGCTTCTGTTACAGTCAAATACTATGTAATAATTATTATGGAAGAAGAGCTATTCAGCTCTGTCTCTTCTTCTTCTTCACTCTTATTACCTCTACAGTTCTTCTGGTTCTCATAAAATTTACATCATTGAAATGCTCCTTGTTGATCCCTAAGCCACCAGACACCAAATTCCTACCTAGCACAAGTCAATTTTTTGAAATATTGTCAAGCTGATCATCTAACAAAAACACCTCACTGGTTGGCCAGCAGAAGTAAATCTAGCCACCTTTTACGTTGCTGTGTGATCTCCCTCGGTCTATTCACGAAACTCTCTCATATATCACCTCCAATTCCTCACTGATAGAAATAAAAAGTGCTTATAGTACGGCTAGTTCATGTGTCTCTGTCTTTGCTCATGTTTTATTCAGTTACTAAAAATGAATCTTTTAGGTGTTATGACTGCCTCATCCTAACCCCAAGACAGGGTAGGGCTCATGAGCTATGCTTGCAGAATACTTTTTTATGTCTTTATACTTTCATAATCATATTTGATAGTCTTTTATCCTACTGAACTCACAGTCTTAGGGAACTTTTTGTTGTATTTTGAGCAACTAATGCAATATTAAGCAGAGGGTCATAGTCAATAAAGGTTGTGTACTAGAGTTAACATTTAGGATTATAAAATTATTTTACAGTTGACACTTGATCAACTTAGAGGTTAGGGGCACTGATCCCTAGCACAGTCAAAAATCCCCCATATAACTTTTGAATCCCCCAAAATTTTATCACTAAATCATAAGGAATAGAAATATATTTACAGTACTGAGCTGTATTTATCAATATGGGAAGTTTACGCCATCTATTTCCAAGATGAATCATCTGTCTGAAATGGTGGGCAGTCACAGCCACAGACCCCAATTTGCAGTAGATATCCAGCATTTCACCTTTTTATTGTAATGTCATGACTTTCCCGGAGAGGAGCACTTCCATCACTGGTGGCACTTCCTATGATCCCCTTGGTATTATTCAAAGTTTACAGTATTGCCCTAAACACAATTAAAAATAGCTGAGAACCATGAGTAATCACTTTGTACTGACCATGAGAGATAACTTTTTGCTGTGATACAATTTGCTAAACAGATGAAGTGATCACAAGGAGATGATTAGTGTCAGGTAGCATTTTAAGCAGATGTTTATAACATTTGAGCTCACCCCATAGCAACAAGAGATGGCTATGAAATTATTACAGTAGTATGGTATATACTACAGTGAATTTCATTTAGTTATAATTTAATCCTGCATCTTGATCCTTGTTTACATTTCTCTGTGAATGTGTATGGTTTCATGTACAGTCTGTGTTCGTGTATTTTTTGAAAACAATCCACGTATAAGTGAACCCACACGGTTCAAAACCATGCTGTTCAAGGGTCAGCTGCACTTTCAATTTGGTGGAAAAATTTTCTTTTATCTTACAGTCTATATCATAGGCTATGTTTCTATGAAAACTGTGTACTTATAATGTGTTATGGATAGAATATATACTCCCCAAAAAGATATGTTGAAATTCTAACTTCAGTAACTCAGAAAAATGTTCTTATTTGGAATTTGGCTCATATGTTGCACATATAATTATTGTAGAAATAAATATTAAGTAACAAAAATTTAATACATTACTACTCAGTAAGTCAACAATTATAAATAAAGATGAAGGTATTCATCCAGGAGGATGCATATATACATTGAGCTTTATTAGTTTTCTGATTGAATTAAGGATCCACACATGTTCTAAGGCTGGGTTCCCACTGATATACTCCTGTGGTTAAAGTATGAACCATGTATCACATATAAGTTAACTAGCTTATATGTGATATAAGTAGTTATGTAATCAAAACACCTATCACTGTATTCATTATTATTCTAAAGCTAACCCCCTCTTTATGTTCTTAACCCCACCTTGAGTAGGCTCATGTTAAACATGTAAACACATTATCAATTTCTGGGGAAATAGAATTAAAATGAATTCTTCTCCCAACCCAGAAATCCTCTCCACAAAGGTAGCAGAGGAAGAAAACATTTGTATTATTGAATAAGCATTAAATTAGAATTTGATGCATATCACAGACAATCCACTAAGAGATAGCAAAGACAGAGGGAAATCTCATTCTTTTACATAGTCAAGCAGATATGACCCATTACATAGGTACTTTCAAGGTACACAGTAACCAGTTCTCAAATAAGAGGACTTGTCATTGTCATCAGCGAAACAGAGTTCATCCTAAATGTACCAGGGTCCATCTGTGTTAGCTAATCCAAAGGTGAAAAACTTGTCATATCCTTATTCTATGAAGTGATTTTGAAGCTTGGAGAAAGGGGTTTGCTGAAGTTAGAGTCCTAACTTATCATAGAAACTGGAATATAAGGGTCACTATCTTTCTGCTGTTTACATTTCAAAAAGATGGCTTCCAGGTCCTTGAGAAAGATATTCTTGGGCCAAAAAGCTGACAAAAAGCCTCTTTAGTTTTCAAAAGCATTTTTATATAGACTTCAAATACAAAAGGGAGCACCTGCAATTACAACTTTTCTAAAGTAAATGTCTAAATGCCCATTGATGATAGACTGGACAAGGAAAATGTGGCACATATACACCATGGAATACTATACAAGCCATAAAAAATGATGAGTTTGTGTCGTTAGTAGGGACATGGATGAATCTGGAAACCATCATTCTCAGCAAACTGACACAAGAACAGAAAATCAAACACCGAATGTTCTCACTCATAGGCAGGTGTTGCGCAATGAGAACCCACTGACACAGAGAAGGGAGCATCACACACTGGGGTCTGTTGGGGGAGTAGGGGAGGGCCATCGGGGGTGGGGAGGTTGGGGAGAGATAACATGGGGAGAAATGCCAGATATAGGTGATGGGGAGATGGAGGCAGCAAACCACTTTGCCATGTATGTACCTATGGAACAATCCTGCATGATCTGCACATGTACCCCAGAACCTAAAGTACAATTTAAAAAAAAAAAGAAAAAGGAAGGGGAATGAGTCTGTTCTCTTAATTTTAAAAAAGGAGAATCAAAATCTTATTTTTATTTGTCCTGATACAATATTTTATTTTTAAACACTTCCTTCAGTTTGAGTCTTTACTGAAAATACATTCAAATCCTTATTTTGTAAGAAAAAAAAGAAAATACTTTCTATTATATGAATCAAAATAAATAATACATTTTATTAATTAAAAACAAAATATTTAAATTATTTTTATTGTATAAAATTACAAATGAATTACAACACATTGAAAAATTAGAATGACTTAATTAAGAATTAAGCTCTTAATTCTATAATCCTTGTCAAATTAATGGTGTCAGGACAATTTTTTGAGATATTAATGTGTCTGTTGTTCTAATTAAATATTTATCTCCCCCATGAGTCAGTATCCAGTCTTTGGCAGTTCCTTGTGTTATTTCAGTTACAGGGCCACACACTGAAATTATTTAAGTAAAATTATTTTTCTTGATTTCTGTAGGCTCATTGAGGGGCTTAGTCTAGGTTTTCTGAGGGAGGATGCTGTGAAAGAGAAACAAAATCTGGCACTGGATGTGCTCTTCCTCCTTGTGAGATTCCTTTCCTCACATAAGAGGGAGGGCACTCTGCTCCCTTTCCCTACCTTGGAAGCCCTAGTGGTAGATTGCTAGGGAGTTGGGTCATGGATATCAGAAATCCCAGCCTAGGCTTGCATGGGCAATTGACACAGCAATTCTCGCCTTCAGGGGCATGAAATGCCATCACAAAGTTAGTGCCGAGGCTTATGGAGACCAGAGGATAAATGGAGAACAGCCCTCAACAGGGTCCAGTAAGTCCATAGGGTTATGTGTTTACTCACCCATCTCTAACTACGTAATCACTATAAACCTATTAGCAGATAGAAGAACTTCCACATTGATTTCTTGACCTTTAATGCCGTTGTGATGGGAAGGGCCAAGTAAAAATCTTTGAAAATGTTCATTTTAACCCTCCCCTGACATGATAGAAATAAGAAATGCTTAATTTTAGGAAAGTTTCCATAGACAAGTAGCACGATTAAAGATGTAAACATAAACCATGCCAGAGAAGCAGCTTCCCTCGTATTTTTTGTATCAGTAATGCAAGAGGCAGTTACTGACTGGTCAGTACAGAGTTAACCACGGAAATGCAAGAGCAGACCCTGGACAGTACGTAGGCGGCTGCTACGAAGTCAAGACACATCAGCTTGGTGGTTGGGATTAGGGTGGTAGCAGAAGCATAATAGTACTTGGAAGCAATGTGAATTAGGATATATTTTGAAAGCAAAACTCACAGGACCTGACTTATGTGTATATGTTCAGCGCAAAGAAAACAAAGAAGCTAAGGATGACAAGGTTGTTGATCTCAGAAGTCTGATAAATGATGGTGCTACTTCCCAAAATGGGAACCATGGGGAGGAGCAGGATTAAGAGAAGGGGAGAATAAGGAGTTCCCTATTGGATGTAGTCCGTTCAGGCTGTTATAACAAAACACCACAGATGAAGAGCTGGGAAGTCCAAGATCAGTATGCCAGCAAAATTGGAGTCCACTGAAGGCCATCTTTCTGGCTCATAGATTGCATCTTTTGGCTGTGTCCTCACATAGTGAAGGGGGGAATGAGCTCCCTGGCCCTAGTTTATAAAAGCGTTAATCCCAATCCTGAGGGCTCTTTCCTCTTGACCTACTCACCTCCCAAAAGGCCCTAATGCTTAATACTATCACCTTTGGAGTTAGAATTTCCACATATGAATTCTAAGACAACACAAATATTCAGACCATTAGCAACCTCTTAATATAGAAGTTTCTAAACTCGCCCTAATAGAGAGATTAGATAGAATTAGACACGTTGGTCTGAAACTCACGGACATGGTACAGCCTTGGATGTGTACTTGGGAATCATCAGCATAGAGGCTGTATTCAGAGCTGTGAAACTGAATGACACTATTTAGAAAATATGTACAGAGAAGTTGCAAGGATTGGCCCCTGGTTCTGTCTATCTTTAAAATCAGAAAGAAGAGAAGGAGCAAGGAAAATATATGAAGAAACATTTGGTGAGGTAGGAATGTGTTGTCCCAGTAGCAGAATGAAAACAATTGCAAATGTACTAAACACTGCTGAGAAATCCAGAAAGGTGAAGACTGAGAAAACATTGTGATTCTCCTGGCTCCTGGTGACAGAGTGAGACTCTGTCTCAAAAAAAAAAAAAAGATTGTGGTTCTGACAATATGGAAGCTCTGAAGATATTTACAAATACCTGTTCAATTAAAAAGTGAGAGAGTAGTTCAAAAACAGAACATGAAATTTATATGCCAAGTATACAAAAGTATTTTGAGTTGTGTTATAAAAAGAGAGAAGAGCTGGCAGTTAGTGGGGGTCATGAGGTCTCCACAGTTACATTACACTATGGTATGCAGCGTGATTTATCTACAGCAACACATAAATCTATCTATATTTGGCAATGTTTATTTTTATAATTACACATAGAGGATAAATAGAGAAGCTGTTAATATAGGAAAATTTTTTAAAAACCTTAAATCTATCAGCTTTGCACAGTGGCAGTATCGTAGCCAATGAGGTTTATCTGAGGCACGATTATTGCTAATTGAAAACTTTTCCCAAAACCCCGCCATGACGACTTGAAATATAGTCGGCATTGGCAATTTTTGACAGTCTCTACAGAGACTGAATTTAAAAAAAAGAAAAGAATAAATCTATCAATTAAGCAAGAAAGGAGAGGATGTAGTAGAGATCTTGGACTTATACGGGAATAGGTAAAATTTATTTTATTAATTTTCTTTTAAAATATTTATTTATTATCTATTTTATTTCCATCACCTCAAGCACTTATCCTTTCTTTGTGTTACAGACAATCCAGTTATACTCTTTTAGTTATGTTTAAATGTGCAATAAACTATTGTTGATGTACTCACCTCTTATGCTATCAAATACTAAATCTTACTCATTCTAACTATAATTTTGCACCCATTAACCATCCCCACAATCCCCACTACCATTCCATAATTCTACTATCTCTAAATTTAAATTGACAAATGATAATTGGATATGTTTATGGATACAATGTGATGTTCTGATGTATGTTTACAATATAAAATGATTAAATCAGGCAAAATAAGTTCATCACCCTATATAATTAGCATTTCTGTGTTGGAACATTTAAAATACACTAGTTTTGCAATGCTGAATTATCTAATGCATTATTTGTAATAGTCACCACTCTGAAATACATCACTGAATCTTGTATCTTTTGTCTAACAGAAACTTGGTATGCTTTTTGATCAATCTCCCTCCTTTCCTTATCCACATCCCCTCCCCCAGCCTCTGGTAATCATGAATTTTGTATTGCTGGTGTAACAAACTGCTACAAATTTCCTGACTTAAAACCACACATATTTACCTACCAGTCTGTTGGTCAGAAGTGTGACATCAGTCTCACTGGGTTAAAATCAAGGTGTCAGCCAGGTGACTTTCCTTGCTGGCAGCTCTGGAGGAAGTCTGTTTCCATGACCTTACCAGCTTTTAGAAGCCACTCACATTCTTTGGCTTGTGGCATTCTTCTTTTCTTTTTAAAGTGAGCAACACATCACATAGCACTGGTCATGCTCCCATAGTCACGTTGCCCTCTGATTCTGCTGCCTCCCCCTTCCACTTCTGAGAACTCTCGTGGTTACTTTGGCCCCAGCGAGGTAATCTTAGATAATCTCCCCATCTCAGATTCCCATATTTAATCACATTCACAAAATCCATTTTACCATGTAAGGAAGCATATTCCTGGATATTCCTGAGGGCAATTATTCTGACTATTCCATTCATTTATTATCTAAACAAGAAGAAAGATATTATAAACATGGATAAGATGGTAAACATATTGCTGAGGAAATGTAGTTCTCAGTTTACTGCCTGTGATTTATCGTTGAAATAGAAAGAAGAAATACTGAAAGTCTGCTGAAAGGAAGAGTCAGTATTCTGACTTATGGGAGAATTAATTAACTAGGCTAGTATTAGACTTTTCAAATCTTACTTTAAATTTAAGATGATACATTTACAATCAGACTATTCAATACAGTTGCATATTTTCTCCACTGGATTTCACGTTAGTATCTTGTAGATGAAGATTTGAGTTAACCACGTGAGCAAGAGGAGAACAAGACACTTACGGATGTCTACAGAAGCATGAACAATCATACCTCAGCTCTGCACTAGAACACGAAAATACAAACATGGACAACAGTAGGCACTAGCATGGGAGATCAGAGACCCTAATGTGGTAGGAGTTTTGAAAATGCTTAGCTCTGAGAGTAGAGATGAGAAAGAATCAGACAGTGTGGTGATTAATATTTTTTAAAATGGAACTGGTTTAATTATTATTAAAGGCCAAGTAAAAGATATGACCTTGGGAGTAGGCCTGAAATCTGGGTAGAGAAACTATGGTCAGAAGTTCAAAAGTGAAAAGCAAGAAGCTGCCATTTCTCACATCTCTGTGTCTGTATGAACATGCATGTGTCTTCCTTTCATTAATTCTTCTTTTTTTTTTAACTTTTTAAAAGAGCACTTTATTGAGGTATCACTGATATGTAAAAAGCTGTATATACATGATAAATGCAATTCAATGTCTTTGGGTCTAAGTATACACCAGTGAAACTATCACCACCACCAAGGCCATAAACATATCCATCATCTCCAAAAGTTTCCTCCTTTCATTACTTCCTTTGTTCCTTCTTTCATTCATTCTTTTTCCTTCCTTCCTTCTTTCTTTTCTTTCATTATTTTTATTTTTAATTGACAAATAATTATTCATATTTATGGAATGCAATGGGATGTGATACATGTACACATTGTCTGACTAAATTAGGGTAATTGGCACATCTATCGCCTCAAGCATTTATCACATATTTGTGGTGGGAATATTCAAAATTCTCTCTTCTAGCTATTTTGAAATATAATGTATTGTTAACCTTACTGTGCAGCAGAATTCCAGAACTTATTATTTCTTTCTAATTCTACCTTACATCCCTTGACCGACTTCTTCCATTCTTTCTTTCCCTCTCCCTTTCCCTATCTCTCCCCCTTTTCCCATCTCTAGAAACTGCTATTCCATTCACTACTTCTGTGAAATCAACTTCTTCAGATTTCACATATGATTAAGATCACTTGGCATTTGCCTTTCTGGGTCTGGCTCATTTCACTTAGCATAATGACTTCCAGTTCCAAGCTTTTGTTGCAAATGACAGGATTTCATTCTTTTTTATGAAGAAATAACATTCCATTTTATGTGTGTGTGTATATATATATATACATACATATATATACATATATATACATACATATATATATATACATATATATATATATATATATATACATATATATATATACCGTATTTTCCTTATTCTTCCATTGATGGACACTAGGTTGACTCTATATCTTTGCTATTGTGAATAGCACTACAGTAAATGTGGAAACAGGGTAGGAGGCAGGACTGGACTCTGGAATAGACTGAAGCCAGGCAGAAAAAGGTAAGAGGCATCAAAAATACTTTTCACCCTGGCATGGTGGCATGGTAGCTCACACAATGCCAGCATTTTGGGAGGCTGAGGCTGGTGAATTGCTTGAGGTCAGGAGTTCAAGATCAGCCTGACCAGCATGGTGAAACCTCATCTCCACTAAAAATTAGCTAAGCATGGTGGTGGGCGGCTGTAATCCCCTCTATTTGGGAGGCTGAGGTAGAAGAATCGCTTGACCCTGGAAGGCTGAGGTTGCAGTGAGCAGAAATTGTGCCACTGCACTCCAGTCTAGGTTATAGAGCAAGACTGGGTCTCAAGATTAAAAAAAAAAAAAAAAAAAAAAAAAAAAAAAGCACCTCTTTTAAGACACACCCACCAACACCATGAAAACCCTTTCCATGGCAAAGACCCAGAAATTACCACCCCTTTTTCAGAAATTTCTGAATAACCTATCCATTAATTTGCATGTAATTAAAAGCACTACAGAAGTGCCTCTGAGCTGCTACTCTGGGCACACCGCCTATGCGGTAGGCCTGCTCTGCAGAAGCAGTCGTGGGGCTGTAACTCTGCCCCCTCAATAAACCTGCTTTCTTCTATCACTGCTGGCTCTTGAATTATTTCCTGAGTATAGTGAAGATTCTTCCTAGGCTAAGCCCAATTTGGGGGCTGGTCTTCCCTGTAACAGAAGTGCAGATATGTCTTTGACACACTGATTTCATTGCATTTGAACATATATCCAGTAGCAGGATTCCTGGATCATATTCTAGTTTTGCGAACATTTTAATATTTTGAGGAAACACAATATTGTTTTCCATAATGGCGTTACTAACCTACAGTCCCACCAACAGTGTGTAAGGGTTCCCTTTTCTCCACGTCCTTACCAACACCTGTTGTCTTTTGACTTTTTGATGTTGCTATTCTAACTGGAGTGAGGTAATATCTCATTATGGTTATGATTTGTATTTTCCTGATGGTTAGTGATGTTGAGCATTTTTTCGTACACCTGTTGACCATTTGTATGTCTTATTTCAAGAAGTGTCTAACCAGGTTCTTGGCCCATTTTTAATTCAGATTATTTGTTTCTTTTTTTTTTTTTTTTTTTTTTTTTTTTTTTTTTTTTTTTTTTTTTTTTTTTTTTTTTTTTTTTTTTTTTTTTTTTTTTTTTTTTTTTTTTTTTTTTGCTATTGAGTTATTTGAGTTTCTTGCATATTCTAGATATTAACTCCTTGTCAGATGTATAGTTTGCAAATATTTTCTCCCATTCTGTTGGTGGTTATCTATTCACTCTATGGATGGTTTCCTTTGCTGTGCAGAAGCTTTTTAGTTGATGTGATATTTTTCCTTCCTTCCATCCTTCCTAACTTCCTTCCCTTCATTGTTTTCACAGTCTCTAGGGAGAAAATAAGTTTTAGTGAAGTTTGCAATATTCTCTAAATTTAGCTATTAATATCTATAATGCTTAAAGAATAGTCTTTAGAATTTAATTTTCAACCATTTCCTCAGTACACCTAATGAAAGGATTTTGCAATAGGATAAGTATAGAAATTATGAAACAGAAAAGTTCTAGTGAATATATGCATACAAAAAGTATACGGGTCCAAAGAGCTACTAGTTAATGCAAGGCCTTTCCTCTGACTTACTACATTTGCTAAATCTTGTTTTTGATGAAGACTAAAAGGTTTTTGCTGTAATTAAATCATATATGAGGACTTTATTCCAAAATGAGGCAATAAATAACTATAAAATTAACTAATTGGTTGGCCATGCCAGCTGATGCCAGTTGCAGGAAAAATGAAGATGCTTAACATTGTCTACAAGCTCAAAGCACCCTGCTGAACTGCCGGAGGCCATGCATATAACTGGATAAAATAATAGGGCTCCTGAAGACGAAGGACAGCCTGGGGACAGTGAGTCCTCACATAAGACATGACTCATTTCTCCAGTCCCATATCTTTTAAATGCCTTAGTAATTAACAGTGAGACTATCATATATCATGATACAACAAGCATCTAGGGACCAGAGCACTATTATAAAGAGAGATTATTTCCTAGTTCTTACGGAGACATTAATTTCTTTATATTACTCCTTTTTCTTAAATAAAGACATTACTGATATCATGCAGAATGATACTTTAAAATTGTACTCTACTGTAAGATTAGGATCTAACCCTAAGGGACAAATTCCATAATTCTCTAAAATTAATTTATTTTCACAACCATAATTAACAGTTCACTAAAATCTCCAGCACCATTATAGCAATACAAGAGCTCCTAAAGTCTCAACTACATGCTCATGAAATTTTGGTTACTTCTTGTAATCGTACCATCTGGTAGCTTGGTTACAGCTGCATCTTAAAACTTATTGACGATGGGCTGAATTTTGAAGTTTTTACAGTATTTTGATAATTCAACATTTTGGAAATAAAAAAATACAGTTTTTAATCTTTAAAAAAGGTGCAAATTAGTTGTTTTGTATAAAAATAATTTGGTTGTTGCTCTTAATATCAAGTACTACAATTAGTACTGCACATAACATTTATTAAATCACTACTAGGTTAAACATAAGGAAATTATGCATCTAAAGTGTGCAAATAAGGGCATTTCAGATACTACAGTATCATCTTCTATCAAGTAATGTAATCATAAATTAACTAAAATCTAAATGTCTTATTTTTAGTTTCATGCAAGCTTAAAATTCGTATACAGTCTAACATGCCTTAAAATAATAATAGAGAAAAGGAAGACTGCCTTTCTTTCTTTTTTCTGAGACAGGGTCTTGTTCTGTTGCCCAGGCTGGAGGGCAGTGGCACAATCATGGTTTACTATAGCTCAAACTCATGGGCTCAAGTGATCCTTACACCTCAGCCTACCGAAGAGTAGCCGGGACCAAAGCCAGACACCACAATGCCCAGCTAATAGTGAATTAAGAGTTCTCACTATTCTGCTCAGGTTGGTCTCAAACTCCTGAGCTCAATCAGTCCTCCCATCTCAACCTCCCAAAGTGCTGAATTACAGGTATGAGCCAAAATGTCCGGCCAAGACTGCTTTTCAAGAGTATCTGGAATTTATCTACTATTCTCAAGTCAGGCTATTGGACTACTAAGACAACAGGGCAAGACTAATAACACTCCAGCTACCTCCGAGAAGACAGCTGCAGATCTTTAGATCATCTGAGAATCTGAGAAGTGGCATTTGTGGAAAGAAATGAACTGTGAAGCTTAGTGAGATTGGTCCCCAGGGATCCATAAACACCATGACCACCTCAGCCCTGGGAGGAGTCTGACATTGCCTGGTCATGTTGGCCTCTGTCTGCTGGTGGGAGTCAAGACCTGCCTCTCACCTGTTCCTGAGCAGCAAAAAAATATCCTTATGGTGTTTACACAGGTTCAATACCTTCAATAGCTTAGGGAAGCACACAGGGAAGAAGACATCCTAGTCCTACATGTGGATCTGACTCTACACAAGATATTCTTGCAGCTGGACCACAGCCCCAAGGAGCGTACAGAGGAAAATAACCCACCTATGGGCCTGTCCTAAGAGACTACAAGGTGAGTATTTAAATCAAGTCTTTCACAAGGCAGAGATAAAAGAAGAGCAAAGCAGCAACTGCAATAAAATATTTTGACCTTTGAAATATTTTAAACATCACAAAATTTTAAAACTCCTTTAGCTATTTTGGAGTACAGGATGATAACTAAGCTAAATCAAAGCTTAGAATAATAAATGGGGAAATGCCGCAAATCATAGAAAAAATATAAAGGTAAAGTAGAAGAGGAAATAAAAACACCTAGAAATACAGGAATGAACGAGTTACTACCATTATCAAAATGTTTGGGGGACTGTAACAAAAATAATAAGATAAGAAAATAAAATAACAACTATAGAAGATAAATTGGTTTTTCTAATATTATGATTTTTACTTGAAATTCAAGAAATAAGAAAAATTTATTGAATTTAAATATTTTGTCGAATTACTGGATTTAAAATACTAAAGAGAAAAATGTACTTCATCACAGTGACAATGTCGATTAGGGTACACTTAATAATACCGTTAACAGAGTCCTGCACCTGTATAAAAGTAAAAACCTTTTTACTTTGACATTTATTTACATAAAAGTAAAATATATATTTATTTATATAAAAGTAAAATATATTTATTTATATTTATATTTATTAACAAAAAGATATGAACAAATGAAAAAGTCCCATGGATGCAGAAACCTAAAATCAGATCAATGTAAATTATCCCAAAACTCTATAATGCAATCCAATATAATTTCAGTTAAAATTCTGATAGCTTTTACTCAATAGAAAAAAATACTGTTCTTTTTTCCCAAAAGTATTTGTTGAAAATCAACACCATGCCTGGCATTATTCTTGTCATTAAGGAAGCAAAGGCAAATGAAATAGGCATGACTCTTCCCACGTGTTATTTATAGTCTACCAGGGAGAAATTCATTTGAAAATTTCATAGCATAATGTCAGGTTGAGAAAAGTGCTACGAGGAAAAAGCAAGAAAATTTACTAAATGAATTAAAGAGATTTTGTTTCAGACATGGTGGTCAGGAAACAACTTTTCTGAGAAGTATGTTTCAATGGAGATTTGAATACAGTGTGTTAAGTTATTAAGCTCTGTCAATACATGGAAGAAAAGAATTATCAGCAGTAAATGCCAGTGCCTGAGGTAAAAATGTAGTGTGTTTGAAAAACAGCCAAGCAACGTAAGGGGAAGAATGTCAGGAACAGAGGGCCAAAATACAGCCAGATGCCACACTTTGCAAGGACTTGCATAAACTGATGAGGGCTTTCACTTTTTTTTTTTTTCTAATGTTTTAATAAGTAACATACATAGCTTTTGCATCTGAACTTAAAAATCATTTGATAGATCACTTTTTCTGTTTTAAGAAAAATTAAATGATTACAAAGACTCCAGTTGATATTAACTAACAGTGACTAGAAGAGAGTTGTGACATCTCATATCACCCATAAGGGTAGGAAAACCCAAGGCCCTTTGGAGGTAAATTTCCTTCTTTTTTTTTTTTTAATATATATACTTTTTATTGCATTTTAGGTTTGGGGGTACATGTGAAGAACATGCAAGATTGTTACATAGGTACACACATGGCAGTGTGATTTGCT